>SJYX01002827.1:320503-341283 GCA_006410675.1 Oreotragus oreotragus | reverse complement strand
CAGCAAAGTAATGTCTCTGCTTTTGAATATACTATCTAGATTGGTCATAACTTTTCTTCCAAGGAGTAAGCGTCTTTTACTTTCATGGCTGCAGTCACCATCTGCAGTGATTTTGGAGCCCCCCAAAATAAAATCTTACACTGTTTCCACTGTTTCCCCATCTATTTCCCATGAAGTGATCAGACTGGATGCCATGATCTTCGTTTTCTAAATGTTGAGCTTTAGGCCAACTTTTTCACTCTCCTCTTTTACTTTCATCAAGAGGCTTTTTAGCTCCTCTTCACTTTCTGCCATAAAGGTGGTTACATACTTTTAATCTCTTTCTTAAACTCTCAAATACTTTTTTTGTTACCAGCAAATGTTATTACAGCAGGCATATTTCCTTTAATCAAACATTGTTTCAAAACACTTTGAGAAAATATAATTAATTAATGACTGGTTGTAAGGGAAATCTTACAAGGACCTGATGAAAGGTCCTAAATGGACCTGATGAAAGATATGTTGAAATTGAAAATGATTTTACAAGGTCTTCCATTAAGGCATTTTCCCTGTAATACATAAAGTACGTTTAAATTTTGTCCATGAAACTAATGATCTTGGTTTTCTCAAAGAGAATATAGATTCAAAATTAAACTCAAGGCAATCTTTCTTAGCTTCCTGATCCCTGAAATTAAAACATAAGAAGGCCCAAGGTGAAGACAGTTGAGATCTTCATGGTAAACATCATGGCCTGATACTACTGTACCTTAAGAAAGATCCAGCTCCCTAATAGAGTGGAAAAAGTAAATGATGAAGAGGAAAAGGAAGGTTGTCACCCTTTTCATGGTCCTTTTATGCACCTCTCTGCTGGAGTCTTCTGAGCCATTCAGGTTGAGTTGGAAATTCTTGGTGTGTCTCACCAAGGAGAAAAATAAAAGCACAAAGAGGCCAGGGAGAGACGAAAATGGATAACATAGGTCAAGCTAAGAAGAATAAGGCATCTAAGATAGAAAATTTTACTTGCATCTAAATCCAAAGCTGTGTTTCTTTCAGGTTCTCTATAGCTATTCATCTACAACTCACCAAGAACATTAAGAGGTTAATAGACAGTAAGAGCAAAGAGCCCAGGAAAAGTATAAGAATCACTTTGTTTCTTCTCCACTCCAGCCATGTGAAAAAGGAGTGAGAGAAATTGACTATGTTAAAGAAGTGGAACACACTTAGGGGTTGGCAAACCGGGTAGTTAAGTGATTCATTAGTGCCCCCAAAAGAGTAATCACCTTCACTAGTTTGCTAGTAGCACACAGATGTGAAAATAGCCCCACTGTAAATGAACCCAATAGTGTTACCCACATTTGAATGATTCTGCCCACTGCTAAGCAGGTAAGGATGAAACCAGCTGATGAGACTTTCTTATTCTTGACCCATTGCTCAGCACTCCTAAGATGAGTTCTCCTGTTGCCACTAGTAGAAAGAGCCCTTCATTCCAACTGACATTTGTATTAAAGTGTTTCCCTTATTGTGCTTCACTGACAGCTTTAGAGTGAAACAGTTGTAAACTTACAAACATTAATGATGCTTTCTTTACTGTTTTCATCATAATTTCAAAAAGAACAGTCAAAATTCTACAATATGATTTAGTTGTGAAGATAGTCATAGAAAGAGTAGTCTATTCTACTTATACTGTATTTCCAGTGCTACATCAAATGATCCTGTTAACAGATACAAAGCTTCATGAATACCTTTTTTATGGCTTATAGTCAGTAGCTATATAATTTCCAGAGTAAACATTAATAATGTCCATTTATCCTTGATGACAGATGCAATTTTCTATTTCTGCTAAGACGAAAAGGATGATTCAGCTATGTAAATACACAAATATGAGAGAACTGGTTTCCACTAATTTGTGCTTTTATCTTCCCTGAGTCATATATTTGAATGCAAATATTTTGGATTTTGAGTAGGAATTGCCAGAAAAAAATTATATAGCTCAGACTTTATTCACCACTCATCAATAGGATCCTTCTGTCAGGAATTTTGTTAATTCTATATAATTTATAAGAATAAATAAATTATGAATAGTTCACATTTCACACCCAAGTCCTAGGAAAAATAACTAGACACATTAGAACAGACCATTATACTAAGTCAGAAATTACAAACAGAATAGACAGGCAAAATACATGAAGAAGCTACAAGTGATACAGTGCACAATCAGCTATGACTTGATGAAGATACAAGCATGTAGGGTGAACTTGAATTCTTTGCAGTTGATGAAGAAATAGGAAAAAATAACTCAAGACAGATACAAGTGCATGTAGATATTATCAAAATGACAAGAACAAGCTACACCATGCTTCTTAATGGAGAAATTTCTTTTCTTTTACAGTGACTTGTTGCTATTTTAATTGAAATATAACTAAGTGCCCCCCCACTTCCACCACCTCAAGTCCATGTTCTTCGTTCTGGGCTAGAGTGTGACCACATTTCCTGCTCCCCTAACAGATGGTTGTGGCAAGCTGATCAAAATCTGAACAATGTCATGTAAGTGAAAATTATGTCCACTCTTTTTAGGCCCATTTCAAAAACTTCCCCATGGACAGTATGCCCCACGCCTTTTTCTCCCAGCTTTCTTGTATGGAAATAATCCCAAGCAATCTTAGAAACTGCATGATAAAGATGGTAAACTTGGTTGGCCTGATCCTGCTATTCAACTGCCTAAAGAAGGCCGCTCAGACATACCAGTACTCTTCAAAGGGCAAAATGAAATATGTACTGTGTTTGAGTCACTTTATGCTTGAGAGCCTATTTGTAGCAGCAGTTGTCTACTCAGTCTAATTCAGAAACTGGAACTGAGACTGTGTAGATCTTGTAGAGGCAATTGAATGGTGAGGAAAGATAAAGAGGAAATCCATGTGACCTGCAGAATTTGTGATCAGTTTCATTTTCATTGGTTTTCAGCCCTCATAGTTTATTCATCCATTTAGTGACTAGAATATCATTTGGATGAACTCTTCTATAGACTTTTTTTATGTCCAAGGATGGGGTAGGAAACAGGATAGACATGATCCCCACATTGTAGGGTTTACATTGTCCTAGACTTAGCAGCAGCAGCAGCAGGACAGAGAGATAATTAAAAAGAATGAATAAATCAGTGTGGATTAATAAGTCACAGTGAACAAGCATTGTGGAAATGATTTAGCTTAATTTTGGCTTAGACAGTAAAGCGTCTGCCTACAATGTGGGATACCCGGGTTCAATCCCTGGGTCGGAAAGATCTCCTGGAGAAGGAAATGGCAATCCACTCCAGTCTTGCTTGGAAAACCCCATGGACGGAGGAGCCTGGTAGGCTACAGTCCATGGGTTTGCAAAGAGTTGGACACGACTGAGTGAATTCACTAGTCTGCCTACAATGTGGGATACCCGGGTTCAATCCCTGGGTCGGAAAGATCTCCTGGAGAAGGAAATGGCAATCCACTCCAGTCTTGCTTGGAAAACCCCATGGACGGAGGAGCCTGGTAGGCTACAGTCCATGGGTTTGCAAAGAGTTGGACACGACTGAGTGAATTCACTCACTTCACTCACTCACTCTAGGTTTAGATCATGTTGTTATAATTTCACAACTAAGAATTAATGTAGGCATGTAAATTCAGTTGTTGAACAACATTATACATTTCTTTCCTTTAGTGAAAATTATTATCAATACCATGTCAACACACTTTTTCTATTTCATCATTTTCCATGAGGTTGTTATAAAACAGATCTTGAAGACATTTCGATGATTATGACATAGACAGCATAGATATGACTTTAATACATGCAGAAAAGCCATTCAATCATATAGCAAAATTTTTTACTTTTCTTATATGGAATGCATTTTTAAGACAGGGAAGATCTGTGTCTTCTTGTCTCAAGGTTAAAAGGAGTTTTTAGGTNTTATAAAACAGATCTTGAAGACATTTCGATGATTATGACATAGACAGCATAGATATGACTTTAATACATGCAGAAAAGCCATTCAATCATATAGCAAAATTTTTTACTTTTCTTATATGGAATGCATTTTTAAGACAGGGAAGATCTGTGTCTTCTTGTCTCAAGGTTAAAAGGAGTTTTTAGGTAGCAAAATGGAAGAGGAAGCCCCAGGTGGTTTAGTGGGAAAATGAATAATCTGACATCAGATCTCCATTTCAACATGTCTTCTTAGTTAAAAATTATTAAAAAAATGACTTTCCTTACTGCACGTGGAAATATACCAGCAATGAAAACAGGCCATGATTAATATTTTCTTCTTCATCCATATAACAGAATTGATTTTTTTCTAAGCTTTTTTGTCTGTGTATTAAATATAATAGTCCTCTATAGAGCTGATTGTACACATATGTAAAATTTATCTAAATATGACTGTTATTCTTGAATTTTATTTTGGGCATCTTTTCCTAACAATGTTACTAATTACTCTAGAATAACCATAAAGTAAGTGATGGATGGAAGTAAGTGATGATGGAGTAACATCTGTCTCAAATATATATATTCAATGTGTGATCTAGAATTGAAAGTCATTACCATCCAAATGATTGGAAGCTCAAACAATAGAATCTAAACACACCATGGTGCTAGTTAGAGTGAAAAATAACGATGAATTCTTGTCAATTCTTTAAAATTCATAATTGTAGATTATAAATTTTTCAATTGGAAGGTGGTAACAGTATATGTAGGTGAAACACACATTGCTTCATAATTCTGAAGAATTTCACATAATATTTTGTACAGTTAGAATGCTTATCTGAAATATATTGGTTAATAGTATGGTAATATTATTTTCAGGGCTTCCTAGATGGTGCTAATGGTAAAGAACCCACTTGCCATTTCAGGAGACGCAGGAGACTAGGATTCAAACTGTGGGTTGGAAAGATCCCCTGGAGAAGGAAATGGCAACCCATTCCAGTATTCTTGCCTGGAAAATTCAGAGACAGAGGAGCCTGGCAGGCTACAGTCCACAGGGTCTCAATGAGTCAGACATGAATGAAGTCACTTAGAATGCATGAATGCAATTTTATCATCTTTCTTATGTCTTTCATAAACATACGCAAAGACACTTTTTGTTATTATCTTCGGTAAAAGACTTTTCTAGGTAAACCTTTGGGTATTTACTCAATTAAAACACATTTTTTCAAAAAGCAGAAGAAAGTATAAAATGTAACAGGCTTCATCCTTTAATTTTCTGCGAGAAGACATATGTCTCTACCTAGTTCCTTTTACTTTAAGCCAGCATCTTGGCTGCCACATTAGTGACAGAAAGGTCTGTGTTAATTTCCTGTTTGTCCAAATCAGGATAAATGAGTGCATTGAAGGATAGGTGATTGCAAGGGCCTGGAAAAGCATTTGGACCGGTTCCTTCTGCAGCTCATTAGAATTCCAAATTGTTAAAATTACAGTCAGGATGTAAGTGGCAAACAGGAAAAGAAAGGAGATGACAGTTTGCATGGCTTTTATGTGGACCTTGGTGCTGGGATCTTGGGATCTTATGCCATTGAGCTGCATCTTCCTGAGATGTTTCCACAGGAAAAAGATTAGCAGCAGAAAAGATGTCAGGGACACAGTGAAGGGTATGAAGTTTGTTAGTGTGAGTAGGGTCATATTTGAAAGGTGTAAAAAGTCCCTTAGTTTGGTCTTCTTAGTGATGTTTCTTTCATATTCACTCTTCTGAATAGTCTCATCTATACCTAACACTGCAACCTGAAAAACCAAAATCACTGAAGTCCCCAACATCATCATGAGAACTACACTTTTAACTCTCCACTTCAGATGAAGAAAAATTAGGCTGGAGAAATTAGCTATCTTGAACAAATAAAATATACTAAGGCTAGTAGCAAGCCAGTTACTAAAATGGTTGCTTACTGTCCAGGAAACATGGATAACAATTCTTAAACTATATAGAGCTGGATTATACATAGTTGCATACCAATTTATTAATATTATCCAGAGCAAAACAATTCTGCAGATTGCTAGAGCAGTGAGAATCCCATCAGCCAAGGAGATCTTCTGTTTCCTGACCCGGTCATTGCAGTTCACCAGTGCTATGAAACCATTAACAAAATTTCCCAGAACAAATTCTGTCACCATTAGAATGGAAAGAATACTCGATACTAAAGTTATCATGTCTAAAATATCCAAGTCTAATGTCACTGTTGCAATTTCTTCAATATTCTGACCTTAAATTCTTTATGAAGTTGATTTCTGGTTGTACAGTGAAGTTCTTATTTCTTTCAAACTCTGTGATGAATGTCAAGCAGAAAGCACCAGGAAATAATATTGGAAGAGCTCAATGACATCTCGATGAAAAACACTGCTATTCCCTAGCAGCTCAAATGAGCTCTCTTCATACACTTTGTGCCCTACTGTGGGATGGATTACTTCATAAGTGACTTTGAAGTAAAATGTGAATTCTCATTTGCCAGATGCAAATAAGGACTCATCATTTTACAAGATTTTCCCTGTCTACCTCTTCATAATTTGTGTTCATTGACTTTTGTTGTTAGTGAGGAAAATTTTGAAACCCAATGCAGAGGATGCACAGTGAAAGCATAAATGATTTGATCAAGCTTGATCATAACTATGCTCTACGTTATTAGGATAATCATTAGGATCTTGAGGTGATTTGTAATGCAAAACAGACACCTAGTATAGTGTTGGAAACTTTTTTTTTTTTTTNGTGGCAAGCTGATCAAAATCTGAACAATGTCATGTAAGTGAAAATTATGTCCACTCTTTTTAGGCCCATTCCAAAAACTTCCCCATGGACAGTACGCCCCACGCCTTTTTCTCTCAGCTTTCTTGTATGGAAATAATCCCAAGCAATCTTAGAAACCGCATGATAAAAATGGTAAACTTGGTTGGCCCGATTCCTGTTATTCAACTGCCTAAAGAAGGCCACTCAGACATACCACTACACTTCAAAGGGCAAAGTGAAATATGCACTGTGTTTGAGTCACTTTATGCTTGAGAGCCTATTTGTGGCAGCAGTTGTCTACTCAGTCTAATTCAGAAACTGGAACTGAGACTGTGTAGATTTTGTAGAGGCAATTGAATGGTGAGGAAAGATAACGAGGAAATCCATGTGACCTGCAGAGNGTGAAATATGCACTGTGTTTGAGTCACTTTATGCTTGAGAGCCTATTTGTAGCAGCAGTTGTCTACTCAGTCTAATTCAGAAACTGGAACTGAGACTGTGTAGATTTTGTAGAGGCAATTGAATGGTGAGGAAAGATAAAGAGGAAATCCATGTGACCTGCAGAATTTGTGATCAGTTTCATTTTCATTGGTTTTCAGCCCTCATAGTTTATTCATCCATTTAGTGACTAGAATATCATTTGGATGAACTCTTCTATAGACTTTTTTTATGTCCAAGGATGGGGTAGGAAACAGGATAGACATGATCCCCACATTGTAGGGTTTACATTGTCCTAGGACAGAGAGATAACTAAAAAGAATGAATAAGTCAGTGTGGATTAATAAGTCACAGTGAACAAGCATTGTGGAAATGATTTAGCTTAATTTTGGCTTAGACAGTAAAGCATCTGCCTACAATGCAGGAGACCCAGGTTCAATCCCTGGGTCAGGAAGATCTCCTGGAGAGGGAAATGGCAATCCACTCCAATATTCTTGCTTGAAAACCCCACGGACATAGGAGCCTGGTAGGCTACAGTCCATGGGGTTGCAAAGAGTCGGACACAACTGAGTGACTTCGCTTACTTCACTCACTCACTCTAAGTTTAGATCATGTTGTTATAATTTCACAACTAAGAATTAATGTAGGCATGTAAATTCAGTTGTTGAGCAACATTACACATTTCTTTCCTTTAGTGAAAATTGTTATCAATACCATGTCAAGACACTTTTTCTATTTCATCATTTTCCATGAGGTTGTTATAAAACAGATCTTGAAGACATTTCTGATAATTATGACATAGACAGCACAGATACTTCTTTAATACATGCAGAAAGCCATTCAATCATATAGCAAAATTTTTTACTTTTCTTATACGAAATGCATTTTTAAGACAGGGAAGATCTGTGTCTTCTTGTCTCAAGGTTAAAAGGAATTTTGATGTAGCAAAATGGGAGAGGAAGCCCCAGGTGGTTTAGTGGGAAAATGAATAATCTGACATCAGATATTCATTTCAACATATCTTCTTAGTTAAAAATTATTAAAAAATGACTTTCCTTACTGCACGTGGAAATATACCAGCACTGAAAACAGGCCATGATTAATATTTTCTTCTTCATCCATATAACAGAACTGATTTTTTTCTAAGCTTTTTTGTCTGTGTATTAAATATAATAGTCCTCTATAGAGTTGATTGTACACATATGTAAAATTTATCTAAATATGACTGTTATTCTTGAATTTTATTTGGGGCATCTTTTCCTAACAATGTTACTAATTAC
Organism: Oreotragus oreotragus; assembly: GCA_006410675.1. Lineage (NCBI taxonomy): Eukaryota > Metazoa > Chordata > Mammalia > Artiodactyla > Bovidae > Oreotragus > Oreotragus oreotragus. The sequence goes on along the minus strand of SJYX01002827.1, from coordinate 332,853 downwards.
TCTAGAATAACCATAAAGTAAGTGATGGCTGGAAGTAAGTGATGAGGGAGTAACATCTATCTCAAATATATATCTTCAATGTGTGATCTAGAATTGAAAGCCATTACCATCCAAATGATTGGAAGCTCAAACAACAGAATCTAAACACACCATGGTGCTAGTTAGAGTGAAAAATAACGATGAATTCTTGTCAATTCTTTAAAATTTATAATTGTAGATTATAAATTTTTCAATTGGAAGGTGGTAACATAGTATATGTAGGTGAAACACACATTGCTTCATAATTCTGAAGAATTTCACATATTTTGTACAGTTAGAATGCTTATCTGAAATATATTGGTTAATAGTATGGTAATATTATTTTCAGGGCTTCCTAGATGGTGCTAATGGTAAAGAACCCACTTGCCATTTCAGGAGACGCAGGAGCCTAGGATTCAAACTGTGGGTTGGAAAGATCCCCTGGAGAAGGAAATGGCAACCCATTCCAGTACTGCCTGGAAAATCCAGAGACAGAGGAGCCTGGCAGGCTACAGTCCACAGGGTCTCAATGAGTCGGACATGAATGAAGTCACTTAGAATGCATGAATGCAATTTTATCATCTTTCTTATATCTTTCATAAACATACGCAAAGACACTTTTTGTTATTATCTTCGGTAAAAGACTTTTCTAGGTAAACCTTTGGGTATTTACTCAACTAAAACACATTTTTTCAAAAAGCAGAAGAAAGTATAAAATGTAACAGGCTTCATCCTTTAATTTTCTGCGAGAAGACATATGTCTCTACCTAGTTGCTTTTACTTTAAGCCAGCATCTTGGCTGCCACAGAAGTGACAGAAAGGTCTGTGTTAATTTCCTGTTTGTCCAAATCAGGATAAATGAGTGCATTGAAGGATAGGTGATTGCAAGGGCCTGGAAAAGCATTTGGACCGGTTCCTTCTGCAGCTCATTAGAATTCCAAATTGTTAAAATTACAGTCAGGATGTAAGTGGCAAACAGGAAAAGAAAGGAGATGACAGTTTGCATGGCTTTTATGTGGACCTTGGTGCTGGGATCTTGGGATCTTATGCCATTGAGCTGCATCTTCCTGAGATGTTTCCACAGGAAAAAGATTAGCAGCAGAAAAGATGTCAGGGACACAGTGAAGGGTATGAAGTTTGTTAGTGTGAGTAGGGTCATATTTGAAAGGTGTNTTTTATTTTGGGCATCTTTTCCTAACAATGTTACTAATTACTCTAGAATAACCATAAAGTAAGTGATGGATGGAAGTAAGTGATGATGGAGTAACATCTGTCTCAAATATATATATTCAATGTGTGATCTAGAATTGAAAGTCATTACCATCCAAATGATTGGAAGCTCAAACAATAGAATCTAAACACACCATGGTGCTAGTTAGAGTGAAAAATAACGATGAATTCTTGTCAATTCTTTAAAATTCATAATTGTAGATTATAAATTTTTCAATTGGAAGGTGGTAACAGTATATGTAGGTGAAACACACATTGCTTCATAATTCTGAAGAATTTCACATAATATTTTGTACAGTTAGAATGCTTATCTGAAATATATTGGTTAATAGTATGGTAATATTATTTTCAGGGCTTCCTAGATGGTGCTAATGGTAAAGAACCCACTTGCCATTTCAGGAGACGCAGGAGACTAGGATTCAAACTGTGGGTTGGAAAGATCCCCTGGAGAAGGAAATGGCAACCCATTCCAGTATTCTTGCCTGGAAAATTCAGAGACAGAGGAGCCTGGCAGGCTACAGTCCACAGGGTCTCAATGAGTCAGACATGAATGAAGTCACTTAGAATGCATGAATGCAATTTTATCATCTTTCTTATGTCTTTCATAAACATACGCAAAGACACTTTTTGTTATTATCTTCGGTAAAAGACTTTTCTAGGTAAACCTTTGGGTATTTACTCAACTAAAACACATTTTTTCAAAAAGCAGAAGAAAGTATAAAATGTAACAGGCTTCATCCTTTAATTTTCTGCGAGAAGACATATGTCTCTACCTAGTTCCTTTTACTTTAAGCCAGCATCTTGGCTGCCACATTAGTGACAGAAAGGTCTGTGTTAATTTCCTGTTTGTCCAAATCAGGATAAATGAGTGCATTGAAGGATAGGTGATTGCAAGGGCCTGGAAAAGCATTTGGACCGGTTCCTTCTGCAGCTCATTAGAATTCCAAATTGTTAAAATTACAGTCAGGATGTAAATGGCAAACAGGAAAAGAAAGGAGATGACAGTTTGCATGGCTTTTATGTGGACCTTGGTGCTGGGATCTTGGGATCTTATGCCATTGAGCTGCATCTTCCTGAGATGTTTCCACAGGAAAAAGATTAGCAGCAGAAAAGATGTCAGGGACACAGTGAAGGGTATGAAGTTTGTTAGTGTGAGTAGGGTCATATTTGAAAGGTGTAAAAAGTCCCTTAGTTTGGTCTTCTTAGTGATGTTTCTTTCATATTCACTCTTCTGAATAGTCTCATCTATACCTAACACTGCAACCTGAAAAACCAAAATCACTGAAGTCCCCAACATCATCATGAGAACTACACTTTTAACTCTCCACTTCAGATGAAGAAAAATTAGGCTGGAGAAATTAGCTATCTTGAACAAATAAAATATACTAAGGCTAGTAGCAAGCCAGTTACTAAAATGGTTGCTTACTGTCCAGGAAACATGGATAACAATTCTTAAACTATATAGAGCTGGATTATACATAGTTGCATACCAATTTATTAATATTATCCAGAGCAAAACAATTCTGCAGATTGCTAGAGCAGTGAGAATCCCATCAGCCAAGGAGATCTTCTGTTTCCTGACCCGGTCATTGCAGTTCACCAGTGCTATGAAACCATTAACAAAATTTCCCAGAACAAATTCTGTCACCATTAGAATGGAAAGAATACTCGATACTAAAGTTATCATGTCTAAAATATCCAAGTCTAATGTCACTGTTGCAATTTCTTCAATATTCTGACCTTAAATTCTTTATGAAGTTGATTTCTGGTTGTACAGTGAAGTTCTTATTTCTTTCAAACTCTGTGATGAATGTCAAGCAGAAAGCACCAGGAAATAATATTGGAAGAGCTCAATGACATCTCGATGAAAAACACTGCTATTCCCTAGCAGCTCAAATGAGCTCTCTTCATACACTTTGTGCCCTACTGTGGGATGGATTACTTCATAAGTGACTTTGAAGTAAAATGTGAATTCTCATTTGCCAGATGCAAATAAGGACTCATCATTTTACAAGATTTTCCCTGTCTACCTCTTCATAATTTGTGTTCATTGACTTTTGTTGTTAGTGAGGAAAATTTTGAAACCCAATGCAGAGGATGCACAGTGAAAGCATAAATGATTTGATCAAGCTTGATCATAACTATGCTCTACGTTATTAGGATAATCATTAGGATCTTGAAGTGATTTGTAATGCAAAACAGACACCTAGTATAGTGTTGGAAACTTTTTTTTTTTTTTAGTCCTCAGCTAACATTGTGAAAAACATTTCAATTCCTTTAAAATAACTTAGTATGTGACTTTCCTGCCAGCAAGAGTGACTATTTCTTCTTTTATTGTAATATCTGATATAATCTTTTGTTATGTGTGAAAGGACAGAATTTGGTTTACTTAAATGGTGGTCAAGAAAGATTCTCTACCAAAGTTTCACCTCTGAGTTCCCTAAAATAATTTTAGAAAGCATAAAAACCCCCCAAGTAAGAGTTTCTAAGAGCCATTTTTCAGAATTAAAATTGTGATTTTAGGAACGAAATTTTATCATCATCTTTGTAACCAGCAGCCTCAATTGACTATAGAACCAAAGAAGAAAACACATAAAAAGTAACAATAATTCAACTTGGTCTAGGTGAAGGAAGGTAGGCAACTGAAAGTAATTCATAAATGAAAAATAACTTCTTACAAGTGAATCTCAGTAACCGAAGTTTAAAGGAAACATACTATTTTAACCAGAATAATCTTCCTTTTGCGGGGAAGGCAATGGCACCCCACCCCAGTACTCTTGCCTGGAAAATCCAATGGACAGAGTAGCCTGGTGGGCTGCAGTCCATAGGGTCGCTAACAGTCGGACAGACTGAGCGACTTCACTTTCACTTTTCTCTTTCATGCATTGGAGAAGGAAATNAGCCTGGTGGGCTGCAGTCCATGGGGTCGCTAACAGTCGGACAGACTGAGCGACTTCACTTTCACTTTTCTCTTTCATGCATTGGAGAAGGAAATGGCAACCCACTCCAGTATTCTTGCCTGGAGAATCCCAGGGACGGGGGAGCCTGGTGGGCTGCCGTCTATGGGGTCACACAGAGTCGGACACGACTGAAGTGACTTAGCAGCAGCAGCAATCTTCCTTTTGATGATTATAATAATAGTAATCAGTATTTGCAAGATAAATCCCTATATATTACAAATATTCTTGTCTTTGACATCATATTTGCTTCTCAAAAACCTCATTTACTAGAGATAATGTGAGTAACATTTCTCGGATAACAGCTTGTCTGTCATTATGGGAAAAGTCAAGGAACAAAACTTGATCTCAAAACACCGTTCAAATGAGCAAACTATAGTACATCAATGACAGTGACACCATCCTATATGCATGCTACGCCTGCTTAGTCATTTCAGTCATGTCCAACTCTTTGCGACCCTATGGACCATAGCCCTCTGTCCATGGGATTCTTCAGGCAAGAATACTGGAGTACACTCTAAAGCCCTCTGTCAAGAACTTGCTCATAAAGGTTATTTACTTTATCTTTTTTATTAAAGGAATTTAATTTAGTAAATGAAATAATGTGTGCAAGTAATATATTTTAAACTAAAAAATGTAATTTATAAATATATTCATTTTGACTTAAATTTTTCTCTTCACTATGCTAAGATAATGTTAATCTTTAGAAAATTACTTAGATATTGTCCAGATTACATTTATAAGCATCACTAAATGACATAGCTCATGATGATGATGATAACAGCAGTGAAATGGGAGAACTCTGATAGATGTGATATCATCCAGTTTTCAAAGTGGCAAAATTCACTGTGACAGGTGAACACTAGCCAATCTTTCCTATTAGGTACTTCAATCATTCTCAGCATCAGAGCTAACATGAAAGACTATCTTTACCTACTATGTCATTAAGAACAATGTCAAACTGACATACTCTAATGATTTACTTGCTGTTATTTTCCTTTACTTACATTCTGACAATTATGGCTAAAGTTACCTCAAAAAGTACTTTGCTTTTATTGAATTTTCATATGGAAATGAAGATATATATACAATAATACACTATACAATCTTCTTTCATATTTTAATGCCATCATTAGCAAGCTAAGTTCTCTCACCTGCTTATTTATATTTCTAGCTACTGTGATTAAATTTAGATAATGTATTAAGCACTCAAAGTACAACAACATATGCACAAACATTTTCAAACATTCCACTGAATGTGTATTGAGTTTTAACAAATTTACCTTTCTATGTCTTTTTTTCTCTAACAAGGAACTAAAAAATTTATAACAACAAAAACATATGCATTAACACACACATGTGCCTACACATACACACACATTCTTAGTCTGTGATTAATTATGGATGGAAGCAGAAAATTGTTATTTAATTTTAAGATAAACTATCATATTTTTTATATCTAGGTTTAGTTCATAGGAAATTCACTAACCTTTGCGCTCAAAAGGTGCATGTGTCTGTGTGTGCTCAGTTGTGTCCAACTTTCTGTAACACCATGGACTATAGCCCATCAGGCTCCTCTGTCTGTGGGATTTTTCAGGCAAGAATATGGAAGTGGGTTGCCATTCCTTACTATAGGGGATCGTCCCAACCCAGGGACTGAACCCATGTCTCTTGAATCTCCTGCATTGGCAGGCAGATTCTTTACCACTATCACCACCTGGGAGTGAGTGGATATTTGAAAACAAAAGTGTCTAGGAAAACTAAGATATTTTGAATTTGAGCTTTTAATGAGAGGTGAAAGTTTAATGGGAGGTTCAAGAAGGAGAGAACACAGGTATACCTATGGCTGATTCATGCTGATGGTTGGCAGAAACCAACACAATATTGTGGAGCAATTATCCTTAAATTAAAATTAATAATTTTTTAAAAGGCACAAATAATGTAGATTTATAACTCTTGTATCATGTCTTCCTTTTTTTCTATTAATTAAAATTATTTTAAAATTTTAACTCAGGCTTCATACTACCATAACCCTGTATTTCTCTTTATTCAAAAAGAACTCTAATTACAGTGGTAGCTACAAGTATATGTGGTTTCAGGTTAATATTATTTTTAATAATTTCTTTTTCTGCTTTCTACACATATTCATTATTGCAAAACATAATACCTATAGAGATTAAAAGGAAACACAAATGCATAGGAATAAAAAATTATAGTGTTAATACCTCTTTCACATTTGACTCATAATACAGAATTTTGCCAGGTATCTAGACCCTCCCCCATATATTCCTTTCTATTGATATTATTTCTCTTCTCTCTCCACCCTCCATACACTCCCAATTGTTACAGTAATCACTAATTTGCTTTACTTCAGAGTTTTGTCACTAAAGTAATGCTTCAAAAACTATCCAGTCGACCTATTTTTTAATTTTGTATGTCTGGAATTCTAGTGAATTTTTTAATCTTGATATTTCTCCTCAATTTCCAATGTGCATTATTATCTATATAGCTCTAGTTTGTTGATTATTGTTATATAAATTCTATTGACATCATGTAGCTCTACTTTTTATTTCATTGCTGTATAGCATTGTTTTATACCAGCATTCTATTATATCCATCTTACCAATGATGGAAATCCAGGTGATGTTTTAATTCTAGTTACTCAGAACAATAATGACAGAGGCATTCCTATATATGTATCCTGATACACAGTACAAAAATTCTCAAAGGTAAAAAATTTCTATTATATATTACATGTATTAACATTTCATTATATAGTTTTAATCATAATACAAAAACTGTAAGAAATTATTTTCCTAACTGAGTGTGATAAAGCTACAGCATTAAAAACAAGTCATGATTATTTTTTTCTGCTTCACCCCTGTCATGGAAGTGTTGTCACTCAGTCCTGTCTGACTGTTTGTGACCCCATGGGCTGGGGCCCGCCAGGCTCCTCTGTCCATGGAATCCTCCAGCCAAGAATACTGGAGTGGGCTGCCATTTCCTTCTCCAGGTGATTTTCCGGAACCAGGGATCAAACGTGGGTCTCTCTGCATTGCAGACGGATTCTTTACTGTCTGACCCACCAGGGAAGCTCACCCCTATCATAGGACTTCAGTTTTTTCTAAGGTTTTAGCCTACTTATAAAAATCTAATATTCTTCAGTGAAAATTATTACACACATATATTGTATACACAAAATGCTTATTATTTTTGAATTTAAGGTGGTTCTCCTTTCCTAACAACATTTCTAATTACTCTCTATTGACTACGAAGTAAGAATCCATGATGAAATACTATCTATCCCAAACATACATCAGTTCAGTTCACTTCAGTTGCTCAGTCGTGTCCGACTCTTTGCGACCCCAAGGACTGCACACGCCAGGCTTCCCTGTCCATCATCAACTCCCAGAGCTTACTCAAACTCATGTCCATCGAGTTGGTGAAAGTGGGCTGCCATTTCCTTCTCCAGGTGATTTTCCGGAACCAGGGATCAAACGTGGGTCTCTCTGCATTGCAGACGGATTCTTTACTGTCTGACCCACCAGGGAAGCTCACCCCTATCATAGGACTTCAGTTTTTTCTAAGGTTTTAGCCTACTTATAAAAATCTAATATTCTTCAGTGAAAATTATTACACACATATATTGTATACACAAAATGCTTATTATTTTTGAATTTAAGGTGGTTCTCCTTTCCTAACAATGTTTCTAATTACTCTCTATTGACTACGAAGTAAGAATCCATGATGAAATACTATCTATCCCAAACATACATCAGTTCAGTTCACTTCAGTTGCTCAGTCGTGTCCGACTCTTTGCGACCCAAAGGACTGCACACGCCAGGCTTCCCTGTCCATCATCAACTCCCAGAGCTTACTCAAACTCATGTCCATCGAGTTGGTGATGCCATCCAACCATCTCATCTTCTGTCATCCCCTTCTCCTCCTGCCTTCAATCTTTCCCAGCATCAGGGTCTTTTCAAATGAGTCGGCTCTTCTCATCAGGTGGCCAAAGTATTAGAGTTTCAGCTTCAGCATCAGTCCTTCCAGTGAATATTCAGGACTGATTTTCTTTAGGATGGACTAGTTGGATCTCCTCAGGAGTCTTCTCCAACACCACAGTTCAGAAGCATCAATTCTTCAGTGCTCAGCTTTCTTTATAGTCCAAATCTGACATCCATACATCCTCAGTGTGTAATTTAAAATTCAGAGTCGTTACCATCCAAACAATGGATTTATGTGAAAAACACAATGCTTTGTCATCCTGATCAACTGCACAATATTTTGTAAAATTAGATTGCTTACCTGAAAAATCTTAGTTAATGGTAAAGTAAACACCATTTTCTTAAACACACACACAAATACACTTTTTGTGATAAGCTTTGGTGAAAAACTTTTCTAGGTAAACCTGTGGGTATTAATGACATACAGAATTAAGAAAGGAGTAGAAAGTATAAAACGTGACAGACTCCATCCATTCATTTTTTGATAGAAGACACATGATGCCCACCTATTTCCTATCTTTCAGCCAGCACCCCAGCTGCCTCAGAAACAACAGAAAGGCCTGTGTTAACTTTCTGTTTCCCCAAATCAGGATAAATGAGTGGACTGAAGGATAGATGACTTCAACTGTTGGGAAAAGCAAGGGAAATGGCTCCTCACGCAGCTTTTTAGGACTCCAGATTGATATGATTAGAACCAGAAAGTAAAAGGCAAATAGCAAGAGGAAGGAGATGACAGTTTGCATGGCTTTTCTATGGATCTTGGTACTGGGATCTTGGAATCCTTCGCCATTGAGCTGCATCTTCCTGAGATGTTTCCACAGGGGAAAGATTGGTAGCAGAAAAGATATTAAGGACATAGTAAAGGGTGTGAGGTTTCCTAGAATGAGCAGGGTCACATGTGAAAGCCATAAAATATCCTCCAGTTTGGTCTTCTGTGTGAAGCTGCCTTCAAATTCACTTCTCTGCATAGTCCCACTAACTACAACTTGTAAAACCAAAATGAATGAAGTTCCCAGAAGCATCATGACAACTACACTTTTAACTCTCAACTTATACAGAGTGAAGTAAGCCAGAAAGAAAAACACCAATACAGTATACTAACACAAACATATGGAATTTAGAAAGATGGTAATGAGGACCCTGTATGTAGGACAGCAAGAGAGACACAGATGTGTAGAGCGGACTTTTGGACTCTGAGGGAGAGGGAGAGGGTGGGATGATTGTGGAAAATAGCATTGAAATATGTATACTATCATGTAAGAAATGAATCGCCAGTCTATGTTTGACAGGATACAGGATGCTTGGGGCTGGTGTATGGGGATGATTCGGAGGGATGATGTGGGGTGGGAGGTGGGAGGGGGGTTCATGTTTGGGAGTTCGTGTACACCTGTGGCAGATTCATGTCAATGTATGCCAAAACCAACAGAGTACTGTAAAGTAAAATTTTTAAAAAAAAGGTGGGGGGGAGTGAGGCTGGAGAAATTGGCTATCTTCAACAAATAAAATATACTGAGGCTAGTAGCAAGCCAGGTGCTATAATGATTGCTTATTGTCCAGGCAACATGGACAATAGCTCTTACTTTTAAACTATATAAAGCTGGATGAAGCCAAATATAATACCAATGTATTAACATGACACAGAGCAAAATAATTCTGGAGACTGCCATGGCAGTGAAAATCGCATCAGTTGAGGAGATCTTTTGTCTCTTAACCCAGTCAATGCAGTTCACCAGGGCTAAAAAGCCACTGGCAGAATTTCCCAGAACAAACTGTATTATTACTAGGATGGAAAAAAATGGTTGATAGTAGAGTTATCATGTCTAGAAAAAAAAAAAGCGCCAAGTCTAATATCACTGTAGTGATTCCTTCAATATTCTGACCTTAAATTCTTTGTGCAGCTGATTTGGGGGTGTGCAGTGAAGTTCTTGCTTCTTTTAACTTCTGTGACCAATGTCAAGCAGGAAAGTACCAGCATATGTAAATGAAAGAGCTCAGTGCTGTCTTGATGTAATAATTGCTATTACCTAACGGCTCATACTGACTTCTCTTCATGCACTCTGTGTCCTTGCACTCACATTTCTGGGATGGGTTATCTCTCACCTGAAGTTGAAACAAAATAAGAATTCTCATTTGCCAGCATGCAAATAAAAACATATTGTGTTGCAACTTTTCCCTATTTAACCTCCCCATAATTTGTGTTCAACAAATTTAGTTGTTGGTGAGTAAAGTTTTTAAACCCAATACACATGCCAGATTTACAAAGAATTCATGAGTTTCTTATCAAAAACATCTAAGATTTTCTTGGGGACCCCAGGAAAACCAACACACAATAAAAATTGGTTGTTGATAACCAATACAAAAACAAGATCAAGAACGACTGTGACTCAGATAATGAATTCTTTATTGCCGAATTCAGAATTAACTTGAAGAAAGTAGGGAAAACCACTAGACCATTCAGGTATGACCTAAATCAAATCCCTTACAATTATACAGTGGAAGTGAGAATAGAGTCAAGGGATTAGATCAGGTAGACAGAGTTCCTGAAGAACTATGGACGGAGGTTCATGCCATTGTACAGGACGTAGTGATCAAGAAAAGAAATGCAAAAGAAAATAAAAAGAAATACAAAAAGGCAAAATGGTTGTCTGAGGGGGGCCTTACAAATAACTGAGAAAAGAAAGGATGCAAAAGGAAAAAGAGAAAAGGAAAAATACACCCATCTGAATGCAGAGTTCCAAAGAATAGCAGGAGAGATAAGAAAGCCTTCCTCAGTGATCAATGCAAAGAAATAGAGGAAGACAATCGAATGGGAAAGACTAAAGATATCTTCAAGAAAATTAGAGATACCATTTCATGCAAAGATGGGCACAATAAAGGATAGAAATGGTATGGACCTAACAGAAGTAGAAGATATTAAAAAGAGGTGGCAACAATACAGAGAAGAACTATACAAAAAAAGATCTTTCATGACCCAGATAACCATGATGGTGTGACCTGGAGCCAGACATCCTGGAATGTGAAGTCAAGTGGGCCTTAGGAAGCATCACTATGAACAAAACTAGTGGAGGTGATGGAATTCCAGTTGAGCTGTTTCAAATCCTGAAAGATGATGCTGTGAAAGTGCTGCATTCAATATGCCAGAAAATTTGGAAAACTCGGCAGTGGCCACAGGACTCGTAAAGGTCAGTTTTCATTTCATTCCCAAAGAAAGGCAATGCCAAAGAATGCTAAAACTACTATAATTGCACTCATCTCACATGCTAGCAAAGTAAAGCTCAAGATTTCCCAAGCCAGGCTTCAACAGTACGTGAACCACAAACTTCCACATGTTCAAACTGGATTTAGAAAATGCAGAGGAACCAGAGATCAAATTGTCAACATCCTCTGGATCATCAATAAAGCAGGAGAGTTCCAGAAAAACATCTACTTCTACTTTATTGACTATTCCAAAGCCTTTGACTATGTGGATCACAATAAACTGTGGAAAATTCTTCAGGAGATTGGAATACCATACTACCTGACCTGCCTTCTGAGAAATTTGTATGCAGGTCAAGAAGCAGCAGTTAGAACTGGACATGGGAAAACAGACTGGTTCCAAATAGGTAAAGGAGTATGTCAAGTCTGTATATGGTCACCCTGCTTATTGAACTTATATGAAGACTGTATCATGAGAAATGCTGGGCTGGATGAAGCACAAGCTGGAATCAAGATTGCCAGGAGAAATATCAATAACCTCAGATATGCAGATGACACCACCCTTATGGCAGAAAGCAAAGAAGAAATAAAGAGCCTCTTTTTTTTTTTTTTTGTATTTATTTATTTTTTTACACGAACTCCCAAACATGAACCCCTCTCCCACCTCCCACCCCACATCATCCCTCCAGATCATCCCCATACACCAGCCCCAAGCATCCTGCATCCTGCATTGAACATAGACTGGCAATTCATTTCTTACATGATAGTATACATATTTCAATGCTATTCTCCCAAATCATCCCACCCTCTCCCTCTCCCTCTCCTTCTCCCTCAGAGTCCATAAGTCCGCTCTACACATCTGTATCTCTTTTGCTGTCTTGCATACAGGGTCCTCATTACCATCTTTCTAAATTCCATATATATGTGTTAGTATACTGTATTGGTG
>SJYX01002827.1:292482-305417 GCA_006410675.1 Oreotragus oreotragus | reverse complement strand
AACAGATGGTATTGGCATAAAAAACAGACACATAGTTCAATGGAACAGAATAGAGAGCCCAGAAACAAACATAATTTGATGTTGCAGCTAATGATTTCCTTCTGTATGACATATACTTGATGCTTGAATGTACAGTCTTTATTCAGAAATTGCAGTTTTATTATGGGATCTAATCATTGGTATCAGCTATTACAGTTGTTTTCCTTTTAACAAGTTTAGTACCTACATAAGTTTCCACTAAACTTCAGTTCCTGATGTGATGCCTGCAGAAAGACTAAACACAATTTGTTAACCTGCAAAAGTGAGACTTTCATCGAGTAGTAATTTTTCTCTCTTGTTTAGGGTTGGATCATTTGGATTCAATCCTTGCATTCTGAATGTATTTCTTACATAACAGAACAATCACACTAGCAAATTCCTTAAAAAGGAGTTGAGAATTTGCCAATACGGTAATTTTCAGACCCATTACAGCTTACCTTTAAACTTTCAAGCTGCATTAAACTTAACAAGCCATTAAACAGTACTAAATTTTCGGACTTTCCTTATAGCTCAAAAAATCTACTTTATAGGTAAAAAATCTGCCTGCAATGCAGGAGACCCGGGTTCAATTCCTGGGTTGGGAAGATCCCTTGGAGAAGGAAATGGCAATCCACTCCAGCATTCTTGCCTGGAAAATCCCATGGACAGAGGAGCCTGGCAGGCTACAGTCTATGACGTCACAAGAGTAGAACACGACTTAGCAACTGAATCACCACCAAATTGGCAATTTTAGGGTCAACAATAGGAATATAAAATTTAGAAAGGAAGGCCAAGTTAAAGGGTCAATGAAATGTTGTCTTCAGAAATGGATTAATACATGTTCTTGTTGATAACTTATTTATATGTGCCTACTTGCCAACAAGTGTGGATCAGTCATTCAAGTCTAAGTATCAAGGGACAGAATAAAAACCACAATCATGTAAAATATTGATCCTCTCCCACTCTCCACTGTCACTTTCACGTGACAGAAATCTTTCATCAGCTCTACAGTATTAAGGATAGGAGTTGGAGCTTATTGACTACTCTTTTTTTGCCTGTGTGTGCTTAGTCACTCAGTCATGACTGCAACTCCATGGACTGTAGCCAGCCAGGCTCCTCTGTCCATGGGGATTCTCCAGGCAAGAATACTGGAGTGGATTGTTATGCCCTTCTCCAGAGGATCTTTCCAACCCAGGGATTGAAACCAGTTCTCCCACATGGCAGACTCTTTATTAGAACAGGACATCTGTTACTTATAACAGCCCTTATAAGTTAACGGCTGCTATTTTCCTGGGAGTTTCAAATGGAAGACCTGGTTTTCATGGAATTAATCAAACCTAGGGGTGAAAGGAGTGAAAAGAAGAATGGTGGAAGAGGATGAGTCCATATTGTTTTAGGTAGTTGGAAGAGGAAGATTCAGGGACTTAATGATTTGTGTGGCATCCAGTCCCATCACTTCATGGGAAATAGATGGGGAAACAGTGGAAACAGCATCAGACTTTATTTTGGGGGGCTCCAAAATCACCACAGATGGCGACTGCAGCCGTGAAATTAAAAGACACTTACTCCTTGGAAGAAAAGTTATGATCAACCTAGACAGCATATTCAAAACCAGGGACATTACTTTGCCGACTAAGGTCCATCTAGTCAAGGCTATGGTTTTTCCAGTGGTCATGTATGGATGTGAGACTTGGACTATGAAGAAGGCTGAGCGCCGAAGAATTGATGCTTTTGAACTGTGGTGTTGGAGAAGACTCCAACCAGTCCATTCTGAAGGAGATCAACCCTGGGATTTCTTTGGAAGGAATGATGCTAAAGCTGAAACTGCAGTACTTTGGCCACCTCATGTGAAGAGTTGACTCACTGGAAAAGACTCTGATGCTGGGAGGGATTGGGGGCAGGAGAAGGGGATGACAGAGGATGAGATGGCTGGATGGCATCACCGACTTAATGGACGAGTCTGAGTGAACTCCAGGAGTTGGTGATGGACAGGGAGGCCTGGCGTGCTGCGATTCATGGGGTGGCAAAGAGTCAGACACGACTGAGCGAGTGAACTGACTGGTGAGCAGTAATCGGTTCCTTTAGGTGCTGTCTAGTTGATGGGTTGGTACTGGTCTAGCAAAGCAGCAAAAGAAACTAGTTGGGGATACACAATTCAGCTTTACAAATTGCACAATGGCATGTTATTTGCACCAGTCTTATCGTCAGCAGGCTGTACAAAAAGAGGTCCTTCAGGATACATTAAGTTATGCTTTGAACAGTTGCTACAATTATTCAGTGCAGGGTGAATTCTGAAATACTGAAAGAACGCTTTTCAGAACTAGACCATAATCTGAGTTATAATCAGAGTCACATGTCTGAGTAACTCACGAATGTAGATGTTGTCTATGAGGAAAAATACAGTGCTTACTAGTAAAAATAGATTATAGAAGTTAATGAAATGGGCATCACTTAAACACCAGAAGAATACGGACGATCCATTAAGATGTTAGCTTAAGGGTATTCGGGGCTTGGAAGTAAATGTTAGTAATATTCCAAACCTTCCCCGCCTAACCACATATTTCACAGGTGCCCATGAAGAAATGATAGAAGCCTTCATAGATAATCTGAACGCTTCAAGGGTTTACATGAGGGAAAATTTGATATTTGCATATAATATGTATCTCAAAAAATAATGTTTGCTTCACATGTGTTAATTTCCAGCACTTGCAACTGAAATAGTCCTAATACATAGGAAATACATTGCCTGAGATCGTGACCCTTTAAGTTTTAGTAGTATGTTGTGAATACAGAGACTCTGTGCCCTAACTGGCTTATTTAAAGAGATCAGTGTTATGAAATCGAACGGGAACAGTCCAGAGCAGACTAACCCGAATTTTAACGCGAGCTTTGGACGGGGCTCTAGGGCAAATTACAGAATTTTACTTAGTTTCCTTTCTTCATTTTAAAGTGAAACGAGTATCTGTAAGGCTGTTTGCAATTGCCATATAAAAAGACTGTGTGGCATATATGTAAATAAGTAACCCGTTCCGGACCTACCAAGAGTTAAACTCTAAACGCTGAATGTCATTTTAAGCAGCAGACAGGAAGGGGCGGGGCGCCAGCCGCAACCCTAGCCTCACCGCCGCTCGGAAAGAAGCGGCGGCTGCGTGAGGCGGGAGTGCGAGCCCGGCGGCCGCTAAGCCCCCGCGCCCCTCCAGGTCATCGCCATCAGTTGGGGGTCGCGGGGTCTGCGGTCACCCTCGGTTCCAGGCACCGCACCCGGCGAGCGGCAACATCGCTTCCATGGCCACCACGGCGGCTCCGTCATCTTTGGCCCTCAGGGCCTCGAGCCCGGCCGCGACCCCCAGCTCGTACGGGGTCTTCTGCAAGGGGCTCTCCCGCACCCTGCTCGCCTTCTTCGAGCTGGCCTGGCAGCTGCGCATGAACTTCCCGTATTTCTACATCGCGGGCTCCGTCGTTCTCAACATCCGCTTGCAGGTACATTTTTAGAGCCCTGGGGATGCCGCCGGCGTTCCGGGCCTGCATTATGGCCGACTCCCAGCAGGCGCCGCGGCGCCGTGGCGCTTGGGGCGAGGAGACCCGCTGTCTCGCGAGAGTGCTTCGTCTCCCTCCACCTCTGCGCTCTCGCCTGTCCGCCGTCTGCTCTCCTCTGATCCCCTGAACTGGCACCGAGACCTCCCGAGTGTAGGAAGAGGAAATACGCGATTCCAGGAACCGAGAACTTCAGTTAAGACCCACGACAATATTTAAGAAGCTGTGCATCCTTAAAAACTCGACGAACAGGATGTATTATAATAAGGGAAGGCTATCAGAACTTTCAGGACAGAAATGTACAAGCTCATGGTCCGTGTTCATAAATAGTAAATTTCGGGAAGATAAGACTGGATTATAAACAATGAGTCAGAAGCTGAAGATCTTAAGCATATGCAGTGGAAGGCAGACATCTCTTCATTCCACAAGAGAAAACTATGACGATCAGAAACTTTAAGTGAAAAAAAAAAAAAGTTGTAAGAGGAACACGTCCTTCAGATAACCAAACAGTGTAAAATACTGCACGGTTTTGACCAAAGGTTGGAGTGTAAGAAGGTGAACTCAATTTCAGTGTCGCTCTAATTAGCATGTGGTTCAGAATCCTGGAGCCAAAGAAAAGGAAATCCAATCATAGCACAAAGCTTGGTGGTTTATTGAATAACATTTAAATAATCATAATGTAAATGCTGTTTATGGTTTTCATCTTTTTACGAGAATGCTTAATTACGGTTACAGAGTTGAATGCCAATATTATCAGCCTTGATGGCGTAAAAGTGCAATTTACAAGGTAGGATGGCAGGGCAGGTGCCTGGAAAAGTAATGGTGTCTTTTAAAGTGGGAAGTCGACAGGTAGAGTCTGTTGTCTATGGGGAAGAGATCATTTTATTTTACTTAAAGAGTAATGATAAAGTTGCTAAAATATAACCATATGAAAGAGAGAAGGGAAAACAGCGTGAGGTCAACAAGAAATGCCTAGAGGTGATAGTTAAGGTGGAATGTCTCAGGGAAACGGATACATTATCATGTGTTTATAAATATCAGGTGAAGAGGTTTGTAGGTTCTAGAGAATCTGGAGACGAATTAGTGGTCTGCATATAATTTTTTCTAATTAAGGAAGCAAAATTGAGGCAATTTTGAGCCGCAGGAAAAATAAAAGTTTTCAGAAATTACACTGCATTAACTCAACTCTGAATAATGTTAGTCATCATATAAAGTCAGTCATATTTAGGTATACACTGAATACAAATAATAACATTATTATTATGTGTAATGGAGAATACATCAAGATCTGATACAGAAATGTCAGTTTTAAAAAAAAGCAGTATAACTTGTCACTTGGAAGTACAGTAACAAATAGCTGAAGAGTTAAAATTGGTAGTCTGGTGAACGAAAATCAGGGATGGGCAGAGACAAAGTGGAGAATTGCTGTTTCTTACTACTGGTCTAACAGTAACAGTGTTTTTTTCTTAACCCTGTGTGTATGTGTATATCAGACAAACCTCTGTTAAAATACAAACTAATTTTGTGGTTCAGATGTCTGCCTAAATCCCTGTTTTTTCAAACCTATTAAATGAGAGTAAATGTACCCAATGGATAGATCAGCCTGAGAGTTAAAAATAAGCCTGCCTTAGTGCTTGATATATACACAATAAAAGTATTTGTTTTATAGAATATCTCATTAACTTGTGAATAAACCTTAAAACTCTGGAGTGCTTGTTTTACCAGTGGAAGGTTTTAGTACTGAAGGATATTTGTAGATTACTGACAGTAAGGGTAGAGGGAAGCCCTTCCAGAAAGATATTAGGCGAGACATTTGAGCAGAAAGGGACAGTCATTCGTCAAGGTAAAGATTGAAACTGTAATGTTCAGTATTCCACATTTCACTAATTGTGTCCAACAAACGAGTGTACCCTAGAGTTGTAAAATAAGTGCCTCCTTCAGCAACATGTCTGGCTTTGAGTAATTGTTCTTCTTACCCTTCATTCCTTGTTTCCAGCTGAGCTGGAGCACAACTTCCTCTTTCTTCTTACAGTTTTCTTCTGCCTTCTGTACCTGTGTTTTTGTTTTTGTTTTTGTCTGTGGTTACTCTGTTTCAAGACCAAATTTGGACATCACTTTTTCCACTAAGTTTTTCCCAGATGCTCCTGATCAGATTAGAGTTCATTTCTTTTAGTCCATCTAAAAGGCTATGTTAGTATAAACCTATAACAGTATCATAGGCTTCTTTATTCATTCTTAGTTGTGCATTAATTAGTGTATGTAGTTGTTTGTTTTTTTTTAATATTCAAGAAGACAGGCTTCCTATACTATAATCTCTTCCCTTGGTAATTATATGTTGCTATGACAGTACAGGGACTAGAACATCTTAGTTTAAACTATGAGAAATGTAATTAGATCAATGAAATAATTCAGTAATGCCAGTGGGCTGGCAAATGGTGGGCATCACTTTCATAGAGGCACTAATATCCCAGTTTGTAACACAAAAGAATGTGGCTGCCATTAACCATTCCCTTGGTAATTATATGTTGCTATGACAGTACAGGGACTAGAACATCTTAGTTTAAACTATGAGAAATGTAATTAGATCAATGAAATAATTCAGTAATGCCAGTGGGCTGGCAAATGGTGGGCATCACTTTCATAGAGGCACTAATATCCCAGTTTGTAACACAAAAGAATGTGGCTGCCATTAACCCTGGAATGGTGACATACAGGAATACTGCATTTGGGTGGCTCATGAACATATGCTTTCCTCAGCCTTTTCTGTTGGTCTTCTGCTACACTGAAGAAGGGTTTCCCAGGTGGTTCAGTGGTAAAGAATATGCCTGGTAATGGAGACACAGGTTCAATCCCTGGGACTGTCCCCTGAAAGAGGAAATGGCAACTCACTCCAGTATCCTTGCCTGGGAAATCTCATGGACAGAGGAGCCTGTCAGTAGCAAAAGAGTTGACACGACAGTGACTCAACAACAACACTGAAGACAGTAAGGCACTTGAGCAGGTTTATTAGTATATCATCCAACTAGATGAGAAGCTCTGTGAGGGAAGATACTATATCCTATCAAATTTTATAGCCTATACTGTCAGCAGGTATATAGTAGGAACTGAATGAAAGCTCTGTGATTTGCCACAATCTTTTTTTAAATTTATTTTTAATTGAAGGATAATTGCTTTACAGTATTGTGTTGGTTTCTACCAAACAACACGAATCAGTCATAGGTCTCCACTTATTCTTAACAGTTGCTCTTAAAGTCAGGTGTCTATCTTTCTTCCTACATATTACAGCTCAGTGAAGTTTCCCACAGAAGAAAACAAGATTTTTGCCCTCACTGCTTCTTATTAACCACTTACTATTCCACTTTACAAGTAATTTTATTCCTCCCGGTATCCATGAAGCCAAAGATTTTGTCTGTTGCTCTGTCTCCAGCCTAGAGCTTTGCCTGGTGTGATACTGGGTAGATATTGTTGAGTAGATAAATATTGTTGAATGAATGCCAAATTTGTTGATTTTCCTATACCTAGTCAGCAGTCAATAAGGATATATTTGTCCCTGAAACTAAAGGCATCTACTTTATTGCCCATAAATCAAGTTTTTACAGGCCATAATGAATATTAATTTGCCCAGAGAGCTCTCAAACTTGAAGAAGCAAAAAGGTGACATAATTCTGATCAATAAAGGAAAAAACTTGTTTATGCAGTATAGCTGAAAAAAATTCTAGGGAGTAGAGACTTAAACTTTATTTTTAAAAAAGTAACTATAAAGGGAGACGTAATGATCATAGTAAACACATAACCTAAGTGATTACTTGGCAAAAAAAAATGCATCACTATCAATATTTTTTAAAGTTATTAACATGTTTTAAAATTTTATTGAGCTTTTAATACCAGGAACTATGAAAACTTATTTACTTATATGGTCATAATCCTTGTGTGTACCCTATGAGGAAGATATTTCACCATCATTTTTCAGATAAGGAAACTAGGATTTTGTGAGATTGAGTATGTTTCCAAGGTCATGTAACTGGCCAAATCACAAGTGAATCTCAGGTTTATTCCTAAAGATACATTTGATAAGGAATTCAATTTTTTTTTAACTGTAGGTAGTTCTGAATATAGGTAATTATTTTCATTGGAGAAGACCCTGATGCTGGGAAAGATTGACGGCAGGAGAAGGGACATCAGAGAATGAGGTGGTTGGATAGCATTACTGACTCAGTGGACATGAGTTTGAGCAAACTGGGAGATTGTGAAAGATAGGGGAGCCTGGTGTGCTGCCATCCATGGGTGGCCAAGAGTTGGACATGACTTACTGACTGAAAAACAACAGCAATTCTGAATAATCCCATTGCTTTTCTCAGATTCTCAAACAAAAGTATTTCCTATGTAATACTTCAGGACATCTTTTTTTAAATGTAATTGTTGAGAGCCTTTTGTATTAGAATATATTTAACATTATTTGAGAGCTTTCCTTGAGGCTCAGCTGGTAAAGAATCTGCCTGCAATGTGAGAGACCTGGGTTCGATCCCTGGGTTGGGAAGATACCCTGGAGAAGGGGGAAGGTTACCCACTCCAGTATTCTAGCCTGGATAATTCCATGGACTGTGTAGTTCATGGGGACATAAAGAGTTGAACATGACTGAGCAACCTTCACTAACAATATTTGGTTGGCTCAGATGGTAAAGAATATGCCTGCAATGTGGGAGACCCAGGTTCGATCCCTGCTTGGGAAGATGCCCTGGAGAAGGGGGTGGCCACCCACTTCAGTATTCTTGCCTGGAAAAATGGGGTCACAAATAGTTGGACACAACTTAGCAACTGAACAATAAAAACAATTCTGAATAATCCCATTGCTTTTCTCAGATTCTCAAAAGTATTATCCAAATAATATTTGAGGATATCTTTTTAAATTGTTGAAGGTCTTTTGTATTAGAATATATTTAACATTATTTGATAGGGCTTCCGTGCTGGCTGAGGCATTAAAGAATCTGCCTGCAATGTGGGAGACCTGGGTTTGATCCCTGGGTCAGGAAAATCCCCTAGAGAAGGAAATGGCAACCCACTCCAGTATTCTTGCCTGGGAAATCCCATGGAGAGAGGAGCCCGATGGGCTACAGTCCATGGGGTCACAAAGAGTCAGGCATGACTGAAGGACTAACACTTTGACTTTTTAACATTATTTGATATGTAAATTCAAATGTTTTGTACTCTGATGCCTAAAGCCATTTGGCCTATTGGTGGAGAAGAGGGGTGAAGACGATGGAAGAGACAGAGGAAAGGACATTCGCCCTAGGATGGAGAGAACACGCTTTCCTTCCCATGATGCAGCAGAGATCAGTTACAGACATACATTTTGAAGCTGAATCATCAATGTCCTAAGGAGACCTAACTAAATTTCCTGTTAAAATTTCTGCAGTCCTGTTTTAATGGGCACTTGTCCTGGTGCATCTGTAGTATTTGATAGAGTCAAGAAAAAAATAGGACTTACACCTGGAGGCATACAGGGGCGGCAGAACAGAAAGCTTATGAGTATAGGGACGAGAGGAGGAGAGGGACGTCCTAATGCCTGGAAGGTAGTCTGAGGAGCAGATTTGAAGTGTTCTGGACAACTGGACCAAGTAAAGAACCCCTGCAAGAACTGTCAGAATTTTCAGCACTTAGCCTGGATTGAGTCACATCAAGTCTACTTTTTGAATTACCCTGAGCGTGGGAATTACCTGGAAATTTCAACAAGAGCCCTCGATGTTTCCCAGAAGGGTTTCTACCAGGTCAGGTCATGCATCTTTTCGCAGCTGAAGCCAACTCCTCCCCATTTCTGCTTCTCACTGATAAGGATCTCAGCATTGCTCTTAGAGGAGCTGAAAGGCCAAAGGACATTCCCGAGTGCCTACAACTAATGACGAAACAATGGAATTCTTAGTAAAGTACATCAGAGGGCGCTCCTGCCAGTTTCTGTCCTCATTAGGCATCTACGGTGAACATTAGAAATTCCTGGTCATCCTTAACAGCTTTCAAGCACCAAGTGGGTTTATTCACAGCAAGGTGGGTGAAGTGCCATCAATGAACAATAGGGAGGAATAGAGGCCTTTCATATATTGAGTGAGGGAGAGTGGGTATACTTTTTCATGCAAATCAAAATGAGGAAAAATAAATCATCACACCACCAAAAAAGCAAAAACCACTAAGGAAATGCTGTACTATACTTAGAACGTCTGACTCTGAAATCATTGGCACAGTGGTATAGATTGTGTCCAGCAGATAAACAAAAAAGATGTTTGTTTTTTTTTTAAAAAGCTGTTTTTTAAAAGTTTTATTTTAGTTTATTTATTTATTATTATTATTATTATTTTAGAGCTTCCATTTTACTTTATTTTACTTTACAGTACTCTATTGGTTTTGGCATACATTGACATGAGTCTGCCACGGGTGTACACGAACTCCCAAACATGAACCCCCCTCCCAACTCCCACCCCACATCATCCCAGTCTTTTAGCTTTTTAACTGATAAGAAAAACCATCTCAAACCTCAGTCAAAGAGGAATACAATTAATAGAAGCCTTAAAATTTAGAGGTTAGGCTAAATCTGTATAGAAGGAAAAGATATTTTAGAACTCATTTAAACATGGGACTAAGAAATAGAGGTACTAATATACAAGTTAAGATAGTGCCTACTCTTCTGAAACAGAAGACTATGTATCTAGTATCTATTTTGGTATCCCTCCAAAATTGAAAATAACACATCCGTCACCTGTGCTTTTTTTGCCTCCAAAAAATGTATATTGTCTAAACTGACCAAACCAACCACCTGATGCATTTTATAAAAGAAGGTTTGTTACGGATAATCCAGCCCAAAGCACAGATCTCTATACACAGCACTAACCAAGGTCAAAGTGGGTGGACTGTGGAAGAATGGGTTTTTTAGGTGTCCCTCTAGTTTCTGTATTTCAGTGTGAAAGTTATAAAAGTCTCTGGCTCAGAGGACTGGAGGTTTAACCAACAGCAGCAGACAAAATACCTGAACAATCAGAGATTCAGCATCATCACATTCTGTATTAATCTGTGCAGATTTCTGCTGGGGTCTCTCCTTTCAGTAAAGTTCAAGACAGCATGGCTTGAACACTAAAATATCTTTACAGTTTAAGTTCTAGCCTCTTTTGACATTGGGAACTTCCCTGATAAAGAATCTGCCTGCAATGCAGGAGACCCTTGTTCAATTCCTGAGTCGGGGAAATCCTCTGGAAAAGGCATCGGCTACGCACTCCAGTATTCTTGGGCTTCCCTGGTGGCTCAGCTGGTAAAAAATCCACCTGCAGTGTGGGAGACCTGGATTCGATCCCTGGTTTGGGAAGATCCACTGGAGAAGGAAACGGCTACCCACTTCAGTATTCTGGCCTGGAGAATTCTTGGACTGTATAGTTCATGGGGTTGCAAAGAGTCGGGACACCACTGAACGACTTTCACTTGACCTCAGAAACAGCTTATTTGTAACATTCCTGATCTTAGGTGTGGGCAAACTGAAAAGAAAAAAAAAAAATTATCTACACCAAGACTATAAAAAGTTTATTTTGGAGGGAAGTGATCAGCAGGCAAACACTGACAATCGTTTTATTTTTCCAATAATTTGGTTCCAGTGTAGAATCCAGCACTCTCCAGATTGCATGAGACCAGCTCTGAATGTGATACTAGTAGCTTTTCTTGGGTCAAGGCTGGGGTCTCTAACACAGGCTGTGCTATGGAAAGGAGAAGCACAGAGCTGTGTTTTGTTTTTAATTTTTCGGACTATAATTGGCTTACAGTGTTGTGTTAGTTTCTGCTGCATAACAAAGTGATATAATTCCCCCGTTTTAAAGCTTCCTTCCCCTTTTTAGATGTCCTTTCCTTCACTGATATATAGGTTGCCACAGAGCATTTACTAGAGTTCCCTTTGATATCCCATAGGTTCTTGTTATCTGTTTTATAAGTGTGTGTTTTATAAGTCGTGTGAGACTCTTTGCGACCACATGAACTGTAGTCCACCAGGCTCTTCTGTCCTTGAAATTCTTCAAACAAGAATACTAGAGTGGGTTGCCATTCCCTTCTCCAGAGGATCTTTCCAACTCAGAGATGGAACCCAGGTGTCCTGCATTGCAGGTGGATTCTTTTACCATCTGAACCATCAGGGAAGTCCATTTTATACATAGTAGTGTGTATATGTCAATCCCAATTTTCCAGTTCATCCCACGCTGCTCCCCCTGCCTTGATATCCATTTGTTGTTCTCTACATTGAGAGGCACAGAGTTTAATCTCTAAATGCCAGTTTAATAGGGAGAAAACACAAAATACATTGGTAGCCACTGTCTGACCTATTCTCCAGGCTCCATCTTTTATAGTCATTTTTCTGTGCACCTATTATTTGAAATAGGCTCCTACTTCTTACAGCTTCTCTCTCTAAGATTAGTACATGAGAAGGAAGGATTTAATCTTAATGAGACATTTGCTGCTAAATCGCCTCATAAGCATCAAGGGCTATGCATAGTTGCTTAAATCTATTTTTTAATCTTAGTCATTAAAGAAAAGTTTAGTAACACTGAAATGCAAATCTAAAAAACTAAAACTGTGCTTCTCATAAGTACAAAGGAATTTTTAGCTTTTTTTACTGAAAGGGATTCTAAATCAAATTATCCTCCATATTGAACTTAAATATAACCAGTATAATTAGAATTTCACTTTTCCGTAAACAAGGTAATTCCAGTGACAATCATTAGGAAATTCAAGTTTTCTTTCACTTTTATTGAAATATACTTGACACAGCACTCAGTAAGTTTAAGGTATACACATAACAATCTAACTTACATATATTGCAAAATGATTACCACAATAAGTTTAGTTAACATCTATCATCTAGTAAGAATACAAAAAAAAAAAAAGAGATATATTTTCTCCTGTGATGAGAACTTTTGTAATCTACTCTCTAAGCAACTTTCAAATTTACCATACAACAGTGTAAATTATAGTCATCATTTTATACATTACTTTGCTACCACTTATTTATTTTACAACTGGAAGTTTGTACGTTTTGACCATCTTCATCTACTTCACCACCCAGGAAATTTTTATATAGTGTCCAACATAATGAATACAGCTTAGGAATCTAAATCTTTATAGACCTGCATATACTTGTATCATCATCTCTTCATCCTTAACATCAGAGCACACCATAGCTCAGTTCCCTGGAGTAAGGGTACACTTAACAAAGCCCTTATGGTTCTTACACTCTTCCTAGTGTCAGATCTGACCTACTGCTCCATCAAAATCAACTTTTAACCACATATTTTCATATATTTAATAAATATTTTTAACATTTATTTTCTAGTTTGCTGGGGGAGTGGTTTTTTTTTTTTTTTTTT
>SJYX01002827.1:255066-277639 GCA_006410675.1 Oreotragus oreotragus | reverse complement strand
TTTGAACTGTGGTGTTGGTTATAAATAATGCAAGATTATCTTTAGGTAATTTATATGAAAGACTATCCAAAACAAAACAAACTCAGCTATACGTTTTCAGCTTGATTTGCACATTACTTTTTACTAATCCAAGATAACTACAATGATAATCTTTGGTAAAATACTAAGTTAGTGTCCAAAACAATATATGTACATTATATTTTGTGAAATGAATGTTACTTTTTATAAGACACTCTATTTTTTTTTAACTTTTTATTTTGTTAGAGTATAGCCAATTAATGTTGTGATAGTTTCAGGCAGACAGCAAAGCGAGTCAGCCATACATATACATCTATCCATTCTCCCCCAAACTCTCCTCCTACCCAGTCTGCTACATAGCATTGAGCAGGACACTATATTTCTTATCATTAAAACTATCATCATCAGAATCATTATTGTAACTGATACACAAAAGCACCACAGAGTCTAGATGTGCTAGCCTTTTCAGTTCAGTTCAGTTCAGTTCAGTCGCTCAGTCGTGTCCAACTCTTTGCAATCTCATGGACTGCAGCATGCCAGGCCTCCCTGTCTATCACCAATTTCCAGAGCTTACTCAAATTCATGTCCATTGAGTCGGTGATGCCATTCAACCATGTCATCCTCTGTCATCCCCTTCTCCTCCTGCCCTCAATCTTTCCCAGCATCAGGGTCTTTTCCAATGAGTCAGCTCTTCGCATCAGGTAGCCAAAGTATTGGAGTTTCAGCTTCAGCATCAGTCCTTCCAAAGAACATTCAGGACTGATATCCTTTAGGATGGACTGGTTGTATCTCCTTGCAGTCCAAGGGACTCTTGAGTCTTTCCCAACACCACAGTTCAAAAGCATCAATTCTTCGGCGCTCAGCTTTCTTCACAGTCCAACTCTCACATCCATACCGGACCACTGGGAAACCATAGCCTTGACTAGAAGGACCTTTGTTGTCAAAAATAATGTCTCTGCTAGCAATGTCTCTGTTGGCAAAGTAATGTCTCTGTTTAGTTTCCCACATATGGTGTTTGAGAGTGGACATAAATATTAATAATCCTAACATCATTCCTAGCTTCAGGGAACAGCCTTAAAGCAGTGCCCTTTCCTATGGCTTTATTAAGGTTAACTTATAGGTCACATATTTATCACCATCTAATTGCAGCTTTTTGTTTCTTTACTCTAATACAATCTAAAGATTATATCAAGGGTAAACTTTAACAAGGATTATTTTTAATAATTTCTATTATATATACAAGTATAGCATCTGTACAATATTAAAATTCATACCATCATTTTGAAATTTTATAGTAAACTTTCTTAAAGTTGTTTACAATTTGTAGTCACCTTATATAAATTCAGATAATTTTAGTCAAAACAACACTATACACATGCATGACCAAAATTTACACTAAACACATAATATTCTGTTTAAAAATTTCTGTGTCTTTACTCTTGACCTGTTTCCATTTGTTTCTCTAAGAACTCTACTGATCAGATTACAAGAAAATGTATCTGCACAGACAAAAATGTATTCTCAAACTGTAATTATGATATTTTTGTAAAAGCAGTTGAGTGATTTTGAATTAAAGATAATCCTTCCTTCTATGTTTACTTCTATTACATAACATGATAGAAATATTGACTTCTACCACTCTGAAAATATACACCCCATATCCTGGAATTTAGCAGAATTAGTAAGTGCACAGATGCATCATTTATGATTTGGGGTTTCAAATTAAAATTAATATTATAACCATGTTTTGAACTTCTACTCAAAGAAAATTTAGTTTATTTTGTGCTATGAATATAATTCTTTTTTTCCAAGGGAAATAAAAGCAATTTATTTGGATAGATGTCAAAAAGACTTCTGATAAAATTTCACCCTCAATCCAGATACAACCATTAATAGGATTGGTCTAGGAGAACACTTCTTTAACGTGATAAAAACTATTGAAACCTCAATATGGAGATGCCTGGTAACCTTGCTGTTTTTCAGTAGTGTTATTATAACGCTGATTGATGTAGGCATAAAGGATAAAGAAATATGGTAATTGATACAACATTGTAATATAAAAACAAACAAATATTGGAAAGGAAGAGGTCTTTTTCATTTTTTTGCAGATAACATCTATGTTGGCAGCAGCACTATGAATATCACTCTTATTCTGAAACATCTCATCCTTTTGTTATCAGTAAGACTCCCAATAACAATGCAAAGCCTTTTTTTTAAGACTTTTGAACTATGAGGTTATGTTTTTCCCACCTATGACTTTAGCTGCTTAGTTAACTTTTCTATCAATATTTTATAGATCTTCTACTTAGTCAAGTAGGATTCATCTTAATTTCTAAAGAGTTACAAGCCTCTTCTCCCAAATACGAGTTGAAATTACACACATCTTTTTCAGAAATCTAATTTGACTATCTTTAAAAGAATATTTGAAACTTTTAAATGTTGGTAACCAATGAACATGTGTGAATTATCATCAAAAGCAACCTGTTCTAAGGAAAATTTCAGTTATGCTCAACAATACCTAAAGGAAACCGAGAGGAAAAACAAAACAGTAGAAGTGAAAATTAATCCTCAAAATCTCCTCATAAAGTTTTCATCTTTGAAAAGATTCTGAAAGTGTTTCTATAAAGCCAATGGATTTTGTCTTTTCAAGGAACTTTTAAGATGCTTCAGTACCTTCAAGGCTATCTGTCTTAACTGGCTGTTTCCCAGAATCAACATGAACGAGTGACCTGAAGGAAAGACATACAGTGCTAATATGATGAGTTTTGTGAACTTATTGTCCAAAAACCTATGAAACATCCAATTTGCCAATTGTGTACAAAGAAAATGAACCATGATAAGGAGGAGGAATGACGTCACCATTTTCATGGCTCTTTTATGGGCCTTTGTGCTGAAATCCCTGGAACCCATAAAATGGAGCTGCAAATTTCTGGTGTGTTTCACTAAGGACCAAAATAAAAAAAACAATGAGAGCAAGGACAGAACAACAGGAATGAAATAGGAGAAACTAAGAAGACTCTCGCTTTTAATATAATGAGTTTTACTTTCAATTAAAGTCAAATTGCCTTCATTTATTAAGTTCCAGAAGAGATCATTAAATGTTTCTAGCAAAAGAATGTCCAAAATCAGAAAGACCAAAGAAGATGCAAGCATCACAAGGATGACGCTGTTCATTCTCCACTTCAGCCAGTAAAAAAGAGAGTGGGAGAAATGAGCTATCTTAAGGAGATAGAAAATACTTAGGCAGGTGACAAGCCAGGTAGTCAAATGATTAGATATTCTCCAAAGTAAAGCAATGGGCTTTGCTAGTTTAAAAATGGCAAATACCTGTGGTTCTAGTCCCATTATAAGCGATTCCACAAAAAACACCAATAGTTGACTGATTCTGGAGATAGCCAAGCCAGTGAGGATGAAGTCAAATAAAGATGTCTTTTGGTTCTTAACGCATTCAGAGCAGAGTACCAGTCCAATGAACACATTGCCTAGAATTCCGATTAAGAATTCCACTCCTGACAGTATCAGAAAGACTGTACTCAACCCAGGGAACATTTCCACTGGAAGAAATCCAGATTTCTAATACTACGTCTCAATGAAAAAATTAGAATGAAGCTACAGGAGAATAGGATCCATTTCTGATCCTTATCTTCAGTGTTTTTATTGCAGTTACAGTCTGAAGAAGAATTCTTGCTGTTGGATACAGTCTCATACCTAGAAAACCTTTCTGCTTTGATTGTAATGCCAATATCAATCCAGAAAGATCTGCTAAGCTTTACAGTCTTAAGTACTTTCATGGAAATGGTTTTATTTCTTTGAGAGAGCTACTAATTTTCAAGCCAAATAGTTTGTGTGTCCATTTATCATGGGCAGAGACTGAAATTTTCCACTTGTGGTGGTGATGAAAATGTTAAAGGCAAATATGCATGCAAATATGGAGAGGTTCTTTTTCACTGATTGTACTTTCCTCCTCATTAGAAATCCTATACCATTTGGATCAAAATATCTTAGCTTGCTTTAGAAATAAGCTAAGTAATTTAGGTATTATTCAATGATTATATTTTATGAGTGCCTACTTTATGTCAGAGCTTTTCCAAATACAGAATAGGTTAATACAAAAAAGAACAAAGAAAGCATTAGGAAATCTATAAAATAGTCAAAACACAGAAAGAAATAACAATATAGAAATAAAAATAAAATGTAATGTGAACATGGAAAAGGTAACTACAAACATTATTGTCAGGAGAGAAAGGGAGGTGATATTTGCCTTGGATTTTTAAGATATTTAGAATTTCATGAGGAAACTGGCAAGTAATTTGGACTGGTTAAACAATTACAAAAAGACACCAAAACCCACACTTTTCTGAAATAAAAGTCTAACTGAAAATTTACTTTTAGTAACATGCACAATTAAATAGTTGGCAGAGAATAGGTAGAAAACCATTTTAGTTTAAATAAGAAAATAGTGAACAAATGTATCTGTTCTATATTCTAAGGACAATAATTTTGGCCAAAGCCATTAATGCACCAGAAGTGAGCTTTACAGACTTTGTATCTTGGTGTGTTTGCAGGTATTCTATTGTTAGTGTTAATTATTCAAGCATTTAAGTGTTGCCAGATAACATCCCCCCAGAATGAATAAAATCATTGAAAAATTCAACCTTTTCAATGCTGCTGTCAAACACCTCAGTTAAATTCTACTAATTTTTTAAAGTGTATTTTTCAAGAACAATGATGTGTAATGAACTGCTGGTAAGTTATTTTGTACAAAATATATTTTTATTTAGGACAAATATTTAAAATTATAAGAGGAAAGAAAGAATGGAAGAAAAGGGGAAGGAAAGAACAGGAAGGAAGAAAGGAAGGAATTTATTGACTAGAGCAAGAAATTTGGTTTTGTGTTCGAGGAGAATGGTACATATAACTATTAATAAATTAATGTCTAGAGATAGAAATTCACAACAATGAGAAGCATCCAGGGAGTAGAATCAGTAAGGCTTGGTGATGGATTAGGGGGTTATATAAAGGAAGCAAAACCAACAATGACAGCATGCTTGTTTTGCACCTGGATATGAGGAATACAGTGACCTGAGGGAATCATTGGAGAAATAACAGGTTTAAAAGCCATTAGGGTGGGAAAAAGAAGAAAAGGTGGGAGATGACAAGTTCTGTTTTGAACATTTTGGACTATCTGTAAGTCATCTAAGAGGAAACATGGGTAGACACTTAGGTATTAATGACTGCAGCTCAGAAATGGAATTTGGGCTCCAAGCAGACTACTAAGGATCATCAGTGTATACTTGATTCATAAGAGGTGATGAGTTCCCAGGTCCATGAGGAACACTAGAGGATGAAAACACCAAAGAAAGATGAAAATACAGGCAAATGGAGGATGGAAATCAAAAGACTACAGTTTCAAAACAACCAAGAGCAAGGAGTATCCTAAGGAAAAGTGTGTGGTGTGTGCTTAGTCATGTCTGACTCTTTGCAAGTCATGTCTGACTCACATGGACTATAGCCCTCCAAGCTCCTCTGTCTGTGGGATTTTTCCAGGCAAGAATACTGGAGTGGGTTTCCATTTCCCACTCCAGGGGATATTCCTGATCCATGGATCAAACTGACATTTCTCACATCTCCTGTATTGGTAGGTGGATTCTTTATTACTGCGCCAACTAGGAATCCATTACAAGGAAAGCTTAACCAATATTTCCTAATATTAATAAAAAGCCACTTACAGGGAAGCACCAAAGGGGTCCTTAGTTAACATAGTGAGAACAGCTTAACTAAATAGAAACCAAACTACCATCAATTACTTAGTCAATGAGATCTCAATAATGAAGCATTAAGAAATCAATTAATATAATCAATAAATTAACATATTAAAGGAGAAACACCAAGAGGGAAAAAATTTTGGTAGAGTTCTACATCTATTCACAATAAATATTCTCAGAAAACTGGAAACAATATGAAATATTCTTTTTTTCTGATAAAAAGTTGCCTAGAGTAAATACTATACTTATCAATGGTACATAGAAATCATTCCCTTTGAGTTTGAGACTAAATCAGCAATAAACATCTAAGTTTATTTTTTGGAAGTTTTCACCAATCTCAGTAAGATCAGAAAATTATATAAAAGATACAAATTGTAAAGCTTGAAATGAAACTATCTTTATTCATACATTATGATTTATAGTACCTAAAAATCTAAACATATTCTTTAATACATTGTTAGAATAAGATCAAGAGACACAAGACAAACATGTAAAAATCCATTCCATTTCTTCATACTGTCAAGAGTTAAAAAGAATTATTCTTTTAAAAGAAAAAATTACCATTATCTTAGCAAAAATCAAGTATCTAAGAAAAGTTCATATGTAAAACATTTATGGGGAATACTAATGGATGTAATCAAACCTAAATTTTAAAAATATAAGTCATTATCATACTCATTTTCCTATTTTCAGTATGTGATCCAAGGACATTAAATTCTTTAGATTGCTGAGTATGTTAA
Source organism: Oreotragus oreotragus (assembly GCA_006410675.1). NCBI lineage: Eukaryota > Metazoa > Chordata > Mammalia > Artiodactyla > Bovidae > Oreotragus > Oreotragus oreotragus. Next base: position 271,116 of record SJYX01002827.1, on the reverse strand, counting down.
ATTTTCCTGCTTGATATCTAGATCATGGCTCTGGCCCAGGTCTAAAAGCAACCACTGCTAGTAATATAGTAATGGCCATTCCTTCTCCATGAATACCAGCTTTGTTTCTTTCTTCTAGTCCACTTGATGTATATATTATTATTATTATTATAATTTTAGTTTAAATAAGAAAATAGTGAACAAATGTATCTGTTCTATATTCTAAGGACAATAATTTTGGCCAAAGCCATTAATGCACCAGAAGTGAGCTTTACAGACTTTGTATCTTGGTGTGTTTGCAGGTATTCTATTGTTAGTGTTAATTATTCAAGCATTTAAGTGTTGCCAGATAACATCCCCCCAGAATGAATAAAATCATTGAAAAATTCAACCTTTTCAATGCTGCTGTCAAACACCTCAGTTAAATTCTACTAATTTTTTAAAGTGTATTTTTCAAGAACAATGATGTGTAATGAACTGCTGGTAAGTTATTTTGTACAAAATATATTTTTATTTAGGACAAATATTTAAAATTATAAGAGGAAAGAAAGAATGGAAGAAAAGGGGAAGGAAAGAACAGGAAGGAAGAAAGGAAGGAATTTATTGACTAGAGCAAGAAATTTGGTTTTGTGTTCGAGGAGAATGGTACATATAACTATTAATAAATTAATGTCTAGAGATAGAAATTCACAACAATGAGAAGCATCCAGGGAGTAGAATCAGTAAGGCTTGGTGATGGATTAGGGGGTTATATAAAGGAAGCGAAACCAACAATGACAGCATGCTTGTTTTGCACCTGGATATGAGGAATACAGTGACCTGAGGGAATCATTGGAGAAATAACAGGTTTAAAAGCCATTAGGGTGGGAAAAAGAAGAAAAGGTGGGAGATGACAAGTTCTGTTTTGAACATTTTGGACTATCTGTAAGTCATCTAAGAGGAAACATGGGTAGACACTTAGGTATTAATGACTGCAGCTCAGAAATGGAATTTGGGCTCCAAGCAGACTACTAAGGATCATCAGTGTATACTTGATTCATAAGAGGTGATGAGTTCCCAGGTCCATGAGGAACACTAGAGGATGAAAACACCAAAGAAAGATGAAAATACAGGCAAATGGAGGATGGAAATCAAAAGACTACAGTTTCAAAACAACCAAGAGCAAGGAGTATCCTAAGGAAAAGTGTGTGGTGTGTGCTTAGTCATGTCTGACTCTTTGCAAGTCATGTCTGACTCACATGGACTATAGCCCTCCAAGCTCCTCTGTCTGTGGGATTTTTCCAGGCAAGAATACTGGAGTGGGTTTCCATTTCCCACTCCAGGGGATATTCCTGATCCATGGATCAAACTGACATTTCTCACATCTCCTGTATTGGTAGGTGGATTCTTTATTACTGCGCCGACTAGGAATCCATTACAAGGAAAGCTTAACCAATATTTCCTAATATTAATAAAAAGCCACTTACAGGGAAGCACCAAAGGGGTCCTTAGTTAACATAGTGAGAACAGCTTAACTAAATAGAAACCAAACTACCATCAATTACTTAGTCAATGAGATCTCAATAATGAAGCATTAAGAAATCAATTAATATAATCAATAAATTAACATATTAAAGGAGAAACACCAAGAGGGAAAAAATTTTGGTAGAGTTCTACATCTATTCACAATAAATATTCTCAGAAAACTGGAAACAATATGAAATATTCTTTTTTTCTGATAAAAAGTTGCCTAGAGTAAATACTATACTTATCAATGGTACATAGAAATCATTCCCTTTGAGTTTGAGACTAAATCAGCAATAAACATCTAAGTTTATTTTTTGGAAGTTTTCACCAATCTCAGTAAGATCAGAAAATTATATAAAAGATACAAATTGTAAAGCTTGAAATGAAACTATCTTTATTCATACATTATGATTTATAGTACCTAAAAATCTAAACATATTCTTTAATACATTGTTAGAATAAGATCAAGAGACACAAGACAAACATGTAAAAATCCATTCCATTTCTTCATACTGTCAAGAGTTAAAAAGAATTATTCTTTTAAAAGAAAAAATTACCATTATCTTAGCAAAAATCAAGTATCTAAGAAAAGTTCATATGTAAAACATTTATGGGGAATACTAATGGATGTAATCAAACCTAAATTTTAAAAATATAAGTCATTATCATACTCATTTTCCTATTTTCAGTATGTGATCCAAGGACATTAAATTCTTTAGATTGCTGAGTATGTTAAATTTTCCTGCTTGATATCTAGATCATGGCTCTGGCCCAGGTCTAAAAGCAACCACTGCTAGTAATATAGTAATGGCCATTCCTTCTCCATGAATACCAGCTTTGTTTCTTTCTTCTAGTCCACTTGATGTATATATTTATATTATTATTATTATTATATATAATCATAGCTATAGGCTGAAATTTTCCATGTGAGGTGATTGATAGGTAACAAGATAATCTCTTGTTTGCTAACATGCAAATACAAGTACTGATATTCCATCATCCCTTTTGTATTTTCCTTGCCTACCAAATTTGTGTCTACCTTTAGCTGTGGAAAATAATCTAAGGTAAGAATCCTACACACTATAAGTTTTGGAAATCAACCGAAGTGTATCTTCATCCAAGTATGTGAGAAAAACATTGATCAGAACATTGTTCACCATAGAGAATGGATTTGTGGACACAGTGGGAAGGAAAGGCTGGGATGAACGGAGGGCAACACTGACATATATACACCACCATGTGTAAAACAGAAAGCTGGTGGAAAGCTGCTGCACAGCACAGGGAGCTTAGCTCAATGCTCTGTGATGATCTAAGGTGTAGGATNCCTATGTTCTCCTCTAGGAGTTTTATAGTTTCTGGTCTTGCATTTAGATCTTGAATCCATTTGGAGTTTATTTTTGTGTGTGGTGTTAGAAAGTGATCTAGTTTCCTTCTTCTACACGTGGTTGACCAGTTTTCCCAGCACCACTTGTTAGAGAGATTGGCTTTAATCCATTGTATAGTCCTGTCTCTTATACACATCTAGATGTGTATAAGAGAAGGGGATATGTGTATCCATGTAGCTGATTCACATTATCACATAGCAGAAGCTAAAAGTAATTATCCTCCAACTAAAAAAGAAATAAAATTTTAAAAAATACAAATTAACAGTTTCATTTAAAAAAAGAACACTGTCCAGAATGGGAAGAACAGAGTCTGCGGCATGCCCTATAGCCTACCATTAAACAGAATTATGAGATAATTTATAAATATACTTAACTGCACTATATTAAAGTTCTTATTCTTTGTTTTGTCCGCAAGTATCACAAGAATCTATATCTGAAGCTTTACTGGAATCAAGGTATAAGACATCGACTATATCCTCATGTCAGTAAGTCTACAAATTATAGCCCACAGGAAATAGTGTGCCAGAACCTTCTGCTCTTCTTTAGCATAAAAGATGCTTGTACTAACTATGGTGGTTTTTGTCAAGGTTTAGAGATGTTCTATATTTGTTATAGACGTCCTCTTGTTCAGGTATGTCTTTTAAATAATATCACAATAATACTAAAAGTGAGCCAAAAAATTAATCAGGAAGAAGTTGATATCTGATGGGACATTTATAAACTGAATTAGTCATGTATTTTGCTAATTATAAAAGTAATCACAATGATAAACATAATAGGTTACATTTATAGAACTCTTATGCTATGTCTGTGGTGGTTTAGTCACTCAGTCATGTCTGACTCTTGAGACCCCATGGACTGTAGCCTGCCAGGCTCCTCTGTCTACAGGATTCACCAGGCTAGAATACTCCAGTGGGTTGCCATCTTCTTCTCCAGGGGATCTTCCTGATCCAGGGATTGAACCCAGGTCTCCTGCATTGCAGACAGATTCTTTGCCAACTAAGCTATGAGGAAAGCCCCTACTACATGTCTAGCTCTGGGTTAAATTTCTTATTTTGAATATTTTTATGTAGTCACCTAAGACCATAAGCAAGGATGTTTACAGCAGTGTTCAAAAGAGAAACCATTTTATTTTAGAAAGGATGTCTTTTTAATTTGTCTTCTATTGTATTAGAAAAAAAGGATCCCTTCTCAGGAGGCTCCAGTGATCACAACCACACTTGGTCAGCCTCCGCATGTCCACAGACAGAAATGTAAGAAAGTTCTGCATGCTCCAAGGAAGACATCAAGTCTCATGTCCAACACTAGCTGCCACCACAGCTGGAGATATGAAGACTCACCACATCTTACCTGTTTTATATCAGTTCCCATAGAAAGCCCAAGACTCTAAGCAGTGTTATTTTATGTCCCTTGTGGTTCTGTAAACTCATTTGATCCCCTAAGAAACATTGTGGTATAACTAGTATTCACAAACTCAAAAGCGTTCAAGCACCATGGAACTGGTAAAAAAATAATGGTGTGAAGAATGATACAAGAGGCAAGAGTAGAGAGTGACAAAACAGAGAATGTATGACCCACTCGGTTCAGTTCAGTTCAGTTGCTCAGTCCTGTCCAACTCTTTGGGACCCCATGGACTGCAGCATGCCAGGCCTCCCTGTCCATCACCAACTCCTGGAGTTTACTCAAAACTTGAGTGTATATTCAGGACCAGTTTCCTTTAGGATGGACTGGTTGGATCTCCTTGCTGTCCAAGGGACTCTCAAGAATCTTCTCCAACACCACAGTTCAAAAGCATCAATTCATAGGTACTCAGCTTTCTTTATAGTCCAACTCTCACATCCATACATGACTACTGGAAAAACCATAGCTTTGACTAGACGGAATTTGGTTGGCAAAGTAATGTCTCTGCTTTTTAATATGCTGTCTAGATTGGTCATAACTTTTCTTCCAAGGAGCAAGTGTCTTTTAATTTCATGGCTGCAGTCACCATCTGCAGTGATTTTGGAGCCCCAAAAAATAAAGTCTGCCACTGTTTCCACTGTTTCCTCATCTATTTCCCATGAAGTGATGGGACCAGATGCCATGATATTAGTTTTCTGAATGATGAGTTTTAAGCCACCTTTTTCACTCTCCTCTTTCACTTTCATCAAGAGGCTCTTTAGTTCTTTTTCCCTTTCTGCCATCAGAGTAGTATCATCTGCATATATGAGGTAATTGATATTTCTTCTGGTAATCTTGATTCCAGCTTGTGCTTTATCCAGCCCAGCATTTCTCATGTTGTACTCTGCATATAAGTTAAATACATTTATTGTCAAATAAACAATATACAGCCTTGACATTATCCTTTCCCGATTTGGAACCAGTCTGTTGTTCCATGTCCAGTTCTAATTGTTGCTTCTTGACCTGCATATAGATTTCTCAGGAGGCAGATCAGATAATCCACTCAGAGACATTTAATTTTTTTTTAATTAGAAAAACATTGTGCTGTAACAAAAACAAACTAAATTTTCTCACTCCCATCCCAGTCTTTGGAGAAGGCAATGGCACCCCACTCTAGTACTCTTGGCCTGGAAAATCCCATGGATGGAGGAGCCTGGTAGGCTGCAGTCCATGGGGTCACNCAGATCAGATAATCCACTCAGAGGCATTTAATTTTTTTTTAATTAGAAAAACATTGTGCTGTAACAAAAACAAACTAAATTTTCTCACTCCCATCCCAGTCTTTGGAGAAGGCAATGGCACCCCACTCTAGTACTCTTGGCCTGGAAAATCCCATGGATGGAGGAGCCTGGTAGGCTGCAGTCCATGGGGTCACTAGGACTCGGATACTACTGAGCAACTTCACTTTCACTTTTCACTTTCATGCATTGGAGAAGGAAATGGCAACCCACAAGCAGCAGCAGCAGCAGCAGCATTCTAGTCTTTGCCATCCCATGGACTGCAGCCCGCTAGGCTCCTCTGTCCATGGAATTCTCCAGGCAAGAATACTGGAGTGGGTTGCCATTTCCTTCTCCAGGAGATCATCCTTGGGATCAAACATGGATCTCCTGCATTGCAGGTGGATTCTTTACCATCTGAGACACCACGGTCACGAAATCCAGGCTGGAAATATTAATTTCAGTAAATCTATCTTAAGAAAAAAAATTTTTTTTTCCTGAAGTCTATTTCTTCGTGCTTCCCAGGTGGCCCAGTGGTAAAGAATCTGCCTGCCAATGCAGGAGACATAAGCAATACAGGCTCAGTCTCTGAGTGAGGAAGGTCCCCTGGAGAAGGAAATGACAACCCACTTCAGTATTCTTGCCTGGGAAAATGCCATGGACAGAGAAGCCTGGATGGCTATGGTGCACAGGGTTACAAAGCGTCAGATGTGACTGAGTGAGAACACAGACAGATGCCCTTTGACCAACACACTGTCCCCACTGAGATCAAAATTCAAACTATGCCAATAATGACCATTCATTGTTATTTTTCTGCTCTTATATTGTTCCAATGAACACAGAAACAGATACATTTTCAAAGGTGGTATTAATCATTTTATCTTTTATTTACCATTACCTTGCCTCATAAAACCACTGAAACCAAAATCTATTCATTCATATCAGCAAATATTTATTGAATGCCTACCATGTTCCTACCATGGAGAGGAAATGGCAACCCTCTCCAGTGTTCTTTCCTGGAGAATCCACAGATAGTGGAGCCTGAAAGGCTCTGGTCCATTGAGTCACAGAGTCAGACATGACTTAATCAACTTAGCACACCCATAACATGTGTTAAATGTTATGGTAGATCTGAGGCCTCTTTTCCTAATACTTTTGTTTTTATTAGCTTTGTTTTTTTTTAAAAATTGCATGTGTGGTATTTCTGGATCTTGGCATTTCCATAAAGGTCTTGATTTTACCTTCACACTAGAGTAATAGCATGGCTGACAACATAAAGGTCACAACTCTTTCTCTTTGGAGATCCGTAAATACTACTTCCCTGTCTTCTAACTGGAGACCATCCAACTATCTTCCCTTGGTAGGCAACCTTTGTTTTCATCCAGAAGCATGTGTGGTTTTTCTCTTTATCTTTGGAACACAGTACATTTGCTAGGATGCGTGAAAAAGTATGTCTATTTATTTTTTCAGTATGCTTATCCAGGGCTCAATAGTCCTTTTGAATTGAAAATCAGTCTTTCTTTCCACTCAGGAATATTTTTTCTACTTCTTTGATTATCCTCTAGCATTTATATTATCTCCATTTTGATCATTTCTTTTCAGTCCCCACATCAGAACAAATGGCTAAGCTGAGGGATAAATAACCACCCAGCACAGCTATTTTTCTCTTGATTGTAAAGTAGCTAAAGATGGTAGGAAATTTTCCAAGTAAAAGAAGAGAAAGCAATCAAAATGCTCATGGTCTCACACTGGCCTCTGTCTTTTGAGATAGATGTCTGCTGTTTTTGGATTCACTGTTTCCACTGTTTTCCCATCTATTTCCCATGAAGTGATGGGACCAGATGCCATGATCTTTGTTTTCTGAATGTTGAGCTTTAAGCAAAATTTTTCACTCTCCTCTTTCACTTTCATCAAGAGGCTCTTTAGTTCTTCACTTTCTGCCATAAGGGTGGTGTCATCTGCATATCTGAGGTTATTGATATTTCTCCCAGCAATCCTGATTCCAGCTTGTGTTTCTTCCAGCCCAGCCTCTCTCATGATGTACTCTGCATATAAGTTAACAAGCAAAGTGACAATATACAGCCTTGACATACTCCTTTCCTATTTGGAACCAGTCTGTTGTTCCATGTCCAGTTCTAACTGTTGCTTCCTGAGCTGCATACAAGTTTCTCAAGAGGCAAGTCAGGTGGTCTGGTATTCCCATCTCTTTCAGAATTTTCCACAGTTTATTGTCTAAGCTCATTTAATCCTCACTAGTCCTATTAACAGGTACTGCCATTATCTCCATTTTACACGTAAAGGAATAGAAATGCAGAGAGGTTAATGAATTTGCCCAAGTTCAGGTTAATTAGTAAATCACACTGATTTCTATTCAAGTGAATGTATATTCATGAGACTCTTGGAAACCTTCATTTTATAGCAATTTTAACAAGACATTGCAAAAATTAAAATAACTTAGTTAGCAGTGCAACATAAGATATAATTCTCTCAGTACAACAACAATAATAACAGATACAGATTAAAATGAAAGTAAAGAATATAATAGAAATGCAGAAAATAATAGATGCTAAGTCAATTAATATTGGCAGTTACAATATCTATATAAATTTTAAATAGCTCTCACTATTTTCCTGGTACCTTACAATTATTATATTTAATCTTCACATAAGGCTTTAATCTTCATATTGAGGCTTAGAGACATTATATATCCTGCTAAAGTTCAAAAATGGTCTTCTAAGGTGGCTCAGTGGTAAGGTAAAGAATCCTCCTGACAATGCAGAAGCCACAGGAGATGCAGGTTCAATCCTTGGGTTAGGAAGAACACATGGAGGAGGAAATCGCAACCCACCCTGATATTCTTGCCTAGGAAATTTCATGGACAGAGGAGCTTGGTGAGGTACAGTTCATGGGATCGCAAAGAGTCAGACACAACTAAGCATGCACAATCTATTAAAGTTCAAACAGCTAGAAACCTGAAAGAAATGAGAAACTAAGTCTTATCATTCAGAGCTCACACTAGATTAAGTTACTTGAGTTTGCCACCTTTTATATCTGAATTGTTAATTTGGTCATTTCATTCATCTATTGATACCAAAACTATGGGAGCACAAAAAAGGAAAAAATGGGCTGACTGCAAGCCTAAAGTTATTCTTATATTCTAAATAATATACTTACAAATGAATTTAAACATTAAAAGTATAATATCAGTGGTAGTGATTTCATGAATGTAAACTTATGTCAAAGCTTGTCCAATTGTATACTTTAAATATGTGCAGTTCAATGTATGTCAATGATACTTCATCAAGGCTGTTTGTTTTTTATAAGTTCAATATCATAAAGATCATACAAGGTTTATTTCACAAATGTAGTCATGGTTCAGTAGTAAATATATACATACACATGCACAAACATACATGATAAACATTATTAGATTGAAAGAAAAGAGATGTGTATTCATCTTTCAGTTCAGTTCAGTTCAGTCGCTCAGTCGTGTCTGACTGTTTGCAACCCCAAGAATCGCAGCACACCAGGCCTCCCTGTACATCACAAATTCCCGGAGTCTACCCAAACCCATGTCCATTGAGTCGGTGATACCATCCAGCCATCTCATCCTCTGTTGTCCCCTTCTCCTCCTGCCCCTAATCCCTCCCAGCATCAGAGTCTTTTCCAATGAGTCAACTCTTCGCATCAGATGGCCAAAGTATTGAAGTTTCAGCTTTAGCATCAGTCCTTCCAATGAACCCAGGACTGATCTCCTTTGGAATAGACTGGTTGGATCTCCTTGCAGTCCAAGGGACTCTCAAGAGACTTCTCCAACACCACAATTCAAAGCATCAATTCTTCAGTGCTCAGCTTTCTTCACAGTCCAATTTTCACATCCATACAAGACCAGTGGAAAAACCATTGCCTTGACTAGATGGACCTTTGTTGGCAAAGTAATGTCTCTGCTTTTGAATATGCTGTCTAGGTTTGTGTTAATTTTCCTTCCAAGGAGTAAGCATTTTTTTTAACTTCATGGCTGCAATCACCATCTGCAGTGATTTTGGAGCCCCCCAAAAATAAAGTCAGCCACTGTTTCCACATCTATATCCCATGAAGTGATGGGACCAGATGCCATGATCTTCGTTTTCTGAATGTTGAGCTTTAAGCCAACATTTTCACTCTCCTCTTTCACTTTCATCAAGAGGCTCTTTATTTCTTCTTCACTTTCTGCCATAAGGGTGGTGTCATCTGCATATCTGAGGTTATTGATATTTCTCCTGGCAATCTTGATTCCAGCTTGTGCTTCTTCCAGTCCAGCGTTTCTCATGATGTACTCTGCATATAAGTTAAATAAGCAGAGTGACAATATACAGTCTTGACGTACTCCTTTTCCTATTTGGAACCAGTCTGTTGTTCCATGTGCAGTTCTAACTGTTGCTTCCTGAGCTGCATACAGGTTTCTCAAGAGGCAGGTCAGGTTGTCTGGTATTCCCATCTCTTTCAGAATTTTTCACAGTTTATTGTGATCCACACAGTCAAAGGCTTGGTATAGTCAATAAAGCAGAAATAGATGTTTTTTCTGGAACTCTCTTGCTTTTTTGATGATCCAGTGGATGTTGGCAGTTTGATCTCTGGTTCCTCTGCCTTTTCTAAAACCAGCTTGAACATCTGGAATTTCATGATTCATGTATTGCTTAAGCCTGCCTTGAAAATTTTGAGCATTAAAAAATGGCATTTAACTTGATGTACTTTTCTGACTATTTATATATTAATAAAATAGGAGGTAAATTTAAATTTTTAAATTTATAATCAGAAGCACATATAATGGAGGAAAAAGGCAGAGAAGTTTTAGCATACTAGAGAGATTGGTTTTAGGAGAAAGCAATTTGAATCACGCTTTTTAAAACAGCTCCTTACTACAACCCTACTTGTTCTAGGTGCTCAATTGTGTCCAACTCTTTGTGACTCTGTGAACTGTAGCCCACTGGCTCCACACTCATGGAATTCTCCAAGCAAGAATACTGGAGTAAGTTGCCATTCTCTTCTCCAGGTGATCTTCCCGACCCAGGGATCAAACCCAGGTCTCATGCATTGCAGACAGATTCTTTACCATCTAACCCAATTTAAGATAGTAAATCAGGAGTCAATGCTTTTTAAGCTACAAACCACAGTGGTAAAGCAAATTGGAAGTAAGACAAAATTTGGAGGCAATAAAACAGACAAATATGTAGTAAGGTCTGTGATTTAGCAAACGAAAAATGTAGAAAACCAACTATAGGGAAAGCTGAGAAACAACCTGATTTGTATTATAGAATATGATGAGGATGAAGGTGAGGTCAGAAACTGGTTGGCTGAAAGATACATTGGGGTAATTTGATTTGGAAAGCCCCTTCAGGTTTCCACACAGCTGTGCAGCGAGCCCTCCCTTTGCAGCACCAGATTTTCCTTCTCTGGAGAGGTCACTTGTCTGGACTGGGGACTGGACACACTGAAGACAGAGAAAGAGTTCTGAAAACTGCAGATTCATTCAGTGTTAATGTCCTCAAAGTTGAAACAGAAGCCTCTTTTCCTTCTAATCCCCCAAAATATTAAAGCCAGGGTTATTCCCTCCAGACGGATTGGAAATGTCTTCTTTAGGGATCCTGAATGGATGTTTTTAAAATACTTAAAGATACTTTGTTTATATGCCAACGATAAGTTTCAAAATACAATTTTAAAAAAATACACACACTACAACAATCAAAGCTACCAAAAATATCCAGGAATTGGTTAAGAATTTACAGAATTGATTTGTAACAATACTTTAAAATAGTCTACATGTGGGGCAAGTATTTAATTAATAGAGTGACTTGCTTTGTTTCTTTTTAAAAAGACTAAATATTGTAAATATGTCAGGCCCAAATCAATTGAGAAATAATTTTTGACAACTTCAGAAGTAATAGGTTCTTCACGCACAGGCAGCTGAGGCTCAGAGATCTCTGGTGGGAAGGGGAAACCCTGACATCCAGGTAACACAGGATGCAGGCTAAAGTCTGAATGAAGTAGATCTGAAGTCTTCACTGGTGACAAGACCCTACACAATCTGCCTACCACCTGCACCCAGCCCCCTCATAACTGGGAGATCTGCCCCATACTGACACCTTTATTGTTGCACTGCCTTCCAACTGTTCCCCCAACACTCCAGGCTCCTCCAGCTTCACAGTCTTGAGGGATGGTCCCTCTGCCTGAAATCCACTTGTTTCACTGCTAGGTACCACATGTCTTTCTGCAAAAGTTCCCTGAGGCCTCCCATGTCTACCCAACCCTGATCAACCATCTCCTCCTTCCCCAGTGTTTTTCCCTCCTTGGCACTTATTACTATCAAACATAGATTAGATTGGTTTTGGTTTTGTCTGTTATCCTTCTTGCCTCTAAAAGGCAAATCCCATGAGAGCAGGAGTTTTCTCTACTTTGCTCACTTCTGTATTCCTGTGCTGTGCTTATTTGCCCAGTCACGTCCGACTATTCCTGACGCCGTGGACTGTGGCCAGCCAGGCTCCTCTGTCCATGGGGATTCTCCAGGCAAGAATACTGGAGTGGGTTGCCATGCCCTCCTCCAGGGGATCTTCCCAACCCAGAAATCAAACCAAGGTCTCCCACATTGTAGGTGGATTATTTACCAGCTGAACCATAAGGGAAGCCCAAGAATACTGGAGTGGGTAGGCAATCCCTTCTCCAGCATAACTTCTAGACCCAAGAATTGAAGTGGGGGGCTCCTGCATTGCTGGCGGATAATTTACCATCTGAGCCACTAGGTCCTAGCACTTAGAATATTCCTGAGAAATGAATTAATAACATGACTTATTTTAAAAAAGAAAAAGAGGGTCACTTCCCCAAACAGCAAATATTAGTGACTCTCTCTTTGAATTTTTTAAAAGTCTTGCATAAAAACTGACTGAGAAACAAGAAAACAAAAGGTGCTTTTTAAAAAATTATTTTTTATTTTTTTCTTTGGCTGTGCCAGGTCTTGGTTGTGGCAGGCAAAAATCTTCACTGCAGCAGGATCTTTAGTTGCAGTATGCAGGATCTTGAGTTGTGGCACGTGGGCAGTATCAGTTCTCTGACCAGTGATCAAACCGGGCTCCTGCACTGGGAGCTTGGAGTCATAGCCCCTTGGTCACCAGGGAAGTTCCTAAAAGCTACTTCTGATCAGACTAAAATGTCCAAAACAGCCAGCCAGTAATCACCAAAATGAGTAGAGGACCAATATAAGAAAAGCAGCTGAAATAGGGATTTTACCCACGTTAGGTACAGTGGAGTGTGAAGGTCCTAAATGAGGTCTGAAGGGGTGGGAGCTGTCTGTGTCACAAATACACCTACAGCTCCCTTGCAAACAGAGCCCTACAGTAAGTAGAAACTGCCAAAGTAATCAAAATTGAGCAGAATAGAGATAAAACAAAAAGAGATAATCCAGACAAAAATGCAGATAAGAACATGGCCAGGAAATGTCACAAAACAAACCATTACAATTTTTTTTTTCTAGCAATCAGAATCCAACAACACATTAAAAAGAGCATACACCATGACCAAGTGGACTTTATCCCAGGGATGCAAGGATTCTTCAATATCCACAAATCAAACAATGTAATTCACCACATTAACAAATTGAAAAATAAATGCCATATGATTATCTCAATAGATGCAGAGAAGGCCTTTGATAAAATTCAACATCCATTTATGATAAAAACTCTCCAGAAAGCAGAAATAGAAGGAACATATCTCAACATAATAAAAGCTATATATGACAATCTCTCAGCAAACATTATCCTCAACGGTGAAAAATTGAAAGCATTCCCCCTAAAGTCAGGAACAAGACAAGGGTGCCCACTTTCACTGCTACTATTCAACATTATAATTTTTTAAATGATTTCTGTGTTAGATTTCACCACACGGTATTTAATGTTATTGATTGATTGATTTTGGCTGTGCTGGGTCTTCTTTTCTCTAGTTGCAGTGTGCAGGCTTCTCTTGTTGCAGAGCACATTCTCTAGGCTCCTGGGCTCCAGTAAGTGTGGCTTGTGGGCTCAATAGTTTCAGTTCCCAGGCTCTAGAGCACAGGATCAGTAGTTGTGGTACACGAGCTTAGTTGCTCCATGACATATGGGATTTTCCTGGACCAGCGATGGAACCCGTGTCTCCTGCACTGGCAGGCAAGTTCTTTACCATTGAGCCACCAGGGAAAACTCTACAATTTTTAATAATATGAGAAGAGTTAAGCTTTGTGAAGGTAGGAAAGTTGTCTATCTAACCCATGCTTCCCTATAAAAGTTTAAGTGTATGTAAAAGTGATTTCATGTACCAATTTTTAACTCTAAAGAATGTAAGTCAAATCTCCTACAAAATTTTAATGAGGAAAAATGAGAATAATAAAAAGAATAACATCCCTAGGGATAATGAAAATACTTCAAAAAGATAAACACACACACACACACACACACACACACAAACTCCAGAACCTTCTAATAGCAATGAGATAATAGGACTCAGGGAAGAATTAGAAATAAAAGAAAAAAAATCAAACACTTCCTAGACAAAGTCTGAAATAGAAAGAAAATGAAAATAATCCATATGATAAAAGTTCCTAAAAGAAATTAGAGATGAAAAGAAAAAAAAAAACCCTAAAATCAAAAGGAATGAAGAGATTAATTAATTAAAAAGGGATTTTAGAGAAAGTAAAAATTATTGAGAACTAGCCAAAGAAGAGCCAACCTACAGTTACTAGGAGGCCTTAAAGAAGGAAAATACAGCAAGGTAATAGAATAAATTCTAAAAACACTAACTCAAGAAATGTTCCTGAAATTTCTGATAATGAGTGATATTNGGTCAACACCGAAATCAGATTGATTATATTCTTTGCAGCCAAAGATGGAGAAGCTCTATACCTGTCTCTTATACACATCTAGATGTGTATAAGAGACAGGTTACTAGGAGGCCTTAAAGAAGGAAAATACAGCAAGGTAATAGAATAAATTCTAAAAACACTAACTCAAGAAATGTTCCTGAAATTTCTGATAATGAGTGATATTTTTTAAAAGTTTTGAAACTAGAAGTTGAAAGAAAAAATTTGCCAACTGAGAATACTGACCAAGAACAACTAATATGAAGCCATGTCTTAATATGGTAATTGGACTTTAAAGAAAAAGAGAAAATTCCTTGACCATCTATAAAAAACTGCTAGTGACTTACAATAGGAATAAAAATAGATTATTCTAAGAGTTCTTCACAGTAACACTCTTTGATAAAAGAAAGTGGAGTAACCTATTAAAGATGTGGAGAGAAAGTAAGTGTGATGTTTCTATACCATGTTTGGGAGTTCGTGTACACCCATGGCAGATTCATTTCAATGTATGCCAAAACCAAAAGAGTACTGTAAAGTAATAATTTTTTAAAAAATTTTTTAAAGAAAAAAAATCTAGTAAAAGTGTATAAATAGTTGTTAACTAAAGACTGTTGTTTTCATGAGTCCTTCTTAATAAATTTACTGGAGAATGAGTCTCTGACAACCAAAATGCCTCGGGAAAATCAATATAAATATTGGCAGAGCATAAAACATACAGTTACCTGTAGAACTAAAACAAATGAAAGTTAAAAGAGAGAAAATAATGGCTATATGATCTGACAATCCAGTTAAATGGGAAACCCAATTAAAAATAGGATAGGGAAATGGAGAGAGCATATACCAAAAAATAAATAAATAAAATTTATACTGTCAAAAATAATGCAGCTGGTGGTAGTATTAATGTTGTTATTCTGAGGCTACTTATATAATGTGACAATATTCATTATCCATGGTTTCCTTAACTTTTTTAGTAAGTCAAGAAATCATATATTCTCAGACATTATTTTTTAATATAAATTTATTTATTTTAATTGGAGGTTAATTACTTTACAATATTGTATTGGTTTTGCCATACATCAACGTGAATCCACCACAGGTATACATGTGTTCCCCATCCTGAACCCCCCTCTCCCCTCCCTCCGCATACCATCCCTCTGAGTCATCTCAGTGTACCAGCCCCAAGCATCCAGTATCATGCATCAAACCTGGACTGGTGATTCGTTTCATATATGATATTATACATGTTTCAATGCCATTCTCCCAAATCATACCACCATCTCCCTCCCACAGAGTCCAAAAGACTGGTCTATACATCTGTGTCTCTTTTGCTGTCTCACATACAGGGTTATCGTTACCATCTCTCTAAATTCCATATATATATGCATTAGTATACTGTATTGGTGTTTTCCTTTCTGGCTTACTTCACTCTGTATAATAGGCTCCAGTTTCATCCACTTCATTAGAACTGATTCAAATGTATTCTTTTTAAAGGCTGAGAATACTCCATTGTGTATATGTACCACAGCTTTCTTATCCATTCATCTGCTGATGGACATCTACGTTGCTTCCATGTCCTGGCTATTATAAACAGTGCTGCGATGAACATTGGGGTACATGTGTCTCTTTCAATTCTGGTTTCCTTGGTGTGTATACCCAGCAGTGG
>SJYX01002827.1:230720-250017 GCA_006410675.1 Oreotragus oreotragus | reverse complement strand
CTAGCTTTGTTCGTAGTGATGCTTTCTAAGGCCCACTTGACTTCACATTCCAAGATGTCTGGCTCTAGATGAGTGATCACACCATCGTGATTATCTGGGTCGTGAAGATCTTTTTTGTACAGTTCTTCTGTGTATTCTTGCCACCTCTTCTTAATATCTTCTGCTTCTGTTAGGTCCATACCATTTCTATCCTTTATCGAGCCCATCTTTGCATGAAATATTCCGTTACAAACACCTTCTTCCAATGACACAAGAGAAGACTCTACACATGGACATCACCAGGTGGTCAATAAGAAAATCAGATTGATTATATTCTTTGGAGCCACAGATGGAGAAGCTCTATACAGTCAACAAAAACAAGACTAGGAGCTGACTGTGGCTCAGATCATGAACTTCTTATTACCAAATTCAGACTGAAATTGAAGAAAGTAGGGAAAACCGCTAGACCATTCAGGTATGACCTAAATCAAATCCCTTATGCTTATACAGTGGAAGTGAGAAATAGATTTAAGGGCCTAGATCTGATAGATAGAGTGCCTGATGAACTGTGGAATGAGGTTCGTGCCATTATACAGGAGTCAGGGATCAAGACCATCCCCATGGAAAAGAAATGCAAAAAAGCAAAATGGCTGTCTGGGGAGGCCTTACAAATATCTGTGAAAAGAAGAGAAGCAAAAAGCAAAGGAGAAAAGGAAAGATATAAGCATCTGAATGCAGAGTTCCGAAGAATAGCAAGAAGAGATAAGAAAGCCTTCTTCAGCGATCAATGCCAAGAGATAGAGGAAAACAGCAGAATGGGAAAGACTAGAGATCTCTTCAAGAGAATGAAAGGCTGCTTGGGTGGTGCTTAATTCTCTAACTTTTGCTTGTCTGAAAGCTTTTGATTTCTCCCATCAAATTATGAAGGAGAGCCTTGCTGGGTGGAGTATTCTTGGTTGTAGATTATTCCATTTCATCACTTTTAATATATCATGCCATTTCTTTCTGGCTTGTGGAGTTTCTCTTGAGAAATCAGCTGATAGCAGGTTGGGAGTACCCTTGTATGATACTTGTTTTCCCCTTGTTGCTTTTAATATTTTATCTCTGTCTTTAATTTTTGTCAGTTTGATTACTGTGTGTCTTGGAGTGTTCCTCCCTGGGTTTCTCCTTCCTGGGACTCTCTGTGCTTCCTGGACTTGGTTGACTATTTCCTTTCCCATGTTCACGAGGTTTTCAGCTATTATCTCTTAAAAGTCTTTTCTCAGTCTTTTCTCTCTTTTCCTTCTGCAAATGTTGGTGCATTCAGTGTTGTCCCAGAGATCTCTCAGGCTGTCTTTCTTTCTTTTTTCTGTATTCTGTTCTGCAGCAGTGATTTCCGCCATTCTGTCCGCCAGGTCATTTATGCGTTCTTCTGCTCAGTTATTCTGCTGTTGATTCCTTCTAGTGCGTTATTCGTCTGTGTTTGTTCTTTAGTTCTTTGGTAAACATTTCTTGCGTCTTCTCAATCTTTGTCTCAGTTCTTTTTCCAAGATCCTGGATCATCTTCACTCTCATTATTCTGAATTCTTTTTCTGGAAACGTGTCTGTCTCCACTTAATTTAGTTGTTTTTCTGGGGTTTTACCTTGTCCCTTCACCTGCGACATAACTTTCTGTTTTTTCATCGTGATTAACTTCCTGTAATATGTTTTTGTTTTAGCCACTGTGAGACTGTGCTGCTTGCTTCTTCAGTCTGCCCTCTGATGGCTGAGGCTGAGAGGCTTGTATAAGCTTCTTGAGAGGGACTGGCGATGGGAGAAACTGGGTCTTGCTCTGGCGGGCAGGGCCTACCCAGTAAAGCTTTAATCCAGTTATCTGCCAATGAGTGGGCTTGCACTCCCTCCTTGGTAGTTTTGCCTGAAGAGACCCAGCCCTGTGGTCTGTGGGCTCTATAGCAGGGTTACTGTCAGAGAGTTTACACCAAAGGGGACTTAACAGTGCCCCCATCTCTGGGTGAGCCCCTACCAACCCACACCTCCACAGGAGGCCCTCCAACACTAGCAGGTAGCTTTGGTTCAGTTTTGGAATCCCCTGGGGTCACTGCTCCTCTCCTCTGGGTCCTGGTGTGCACAAAATTTCGTCTGTGCCCTCCAAGACTGGAATCTGTTTCCCCCAGACCTCTAGAAGTCTTATAATTAAACCCTGCTGGCCTTCAAGGCCAGATTCCCTGGGGATTCCCAGGGTCTTTGTTGGGTACCCAGGCTGGGAAGCCTGACGTGGGGTTCAGAACCTTCACACCAGTGTGAGAACTTCTTTGGTATTATTGTTCTCCGGTCTGTGAGTCACCCGCCTTGCAGGTATGGGATTTAATTTTATCATGTTGCGCTGCTCCTCCCGTCTCACTGTTGCTTCTTTGTCTTTGGACATGGGGCATCTCTTTTTGATAGGTTCCAGCAAATCCCAGGGATGGGGGAGCGTGGTAGGCTGCCGTCTATGGGCTCGCACAGAGTTGGACATGAGTGAAGCGACTTAGCAGCAGCAGCAGCAGCAGCAGCAGCAGCGTCCTCTTATCAGTGGTTGCTCGGCATAGTTGCAAGTTTGTTGTTCTTGCAGGAGGAGATCAGCACAAGTCCTTCTATTCCACTGTCTTGAAGGGGAAGCCTCGCAAGTGTTTTTTGATTTCATGGCTGTTGTCAATGTCCATAGTGATTTTGGAGCCCAAGGAAATAAAGTCTGTCACTGTTTTCGTTTTTCCCATCTATTTGCCATGAAGTGATGGGACCAGATGATCTTATTTTTTTGAATGTTGAGTTTTAAGCCAGCTTTTTCACTTTCCTAAGTCTGTGAGTCACCCGCCCTGCAGGTATGGGATTTAATTTTATCATGTTGCGCTGCTCCTCCCCTCTCACTGTTGCTTCTTTGTCTTTGGACGTGGGGCATCTCTTTTTGATAGGTTCCAGCAAATCCCAGGGACGGGGGAGCCTGGTAGGCTGCCGTCTATGGGCTCGCACAGAGTTGAACACGAGTGAAGCGACTTAGCAGCAGCAGCAGCAGCGTCCTCTTATCAGTGGTTGCTCGGCATAGTTGCAAGTTTGTTGTTCTTGCAGGAGGAGATCAGCACAAGTCCTTCTATTCCACTGTCTTGAAGGGGAAGCCTCGCAAGTGTTTTTTGATTTCATGGCTGTTGTCAATGTCCATAGTGATTTTGGAGCCCAAGGAAATAAAGTCTGTCACTGTTTTCGTTTTTCCCATCTATTTGCCATGAAGTGATGGGACCAGATGATCTTATTTTTTTGAATGTTGAGTTTTAAGCCAGCTTTTTCACTTTCCTCTTTCACTTTCATCAGGAGGCTCTTTAGTTCCTCTTCATTTTCTGCCACAAGGGTGGTATCATCTGCATATCTGAAGTTGTTGATATTTCTCCTAGCAATCTTGACTCTAGCTTGTGAGTCATCCAGCCTGGCATTGGGCATGATGTACTCTTCATATAAGTTAAATAAGCTGGGTGACACTATACAGCCTTGATGTACTCCTTTCCCAATTTGGAACCAGTCTGTTATTTCCTGTTCAGTTCTAACTGTTGCTTCTTGATCTACATATGGGTTTGCCTGCAATGCAGGAGACCTAGTTTCGATCCCTGGGTTTGCAAGATCCCCTGGAGTAAGGCATGGCAACCCACTCTAGTATTCTTGCCTGGAGAATCCCCATGGACAGAAGAGCCTGGTGGGCTACAGCCCATGGGGTTGCAACGAGTAGGGCATGACTGCAATTAAGCACAGGTTTCTCAGGAGGCAAGTACGGTGGTCTGATAGTCCCATCTCTTTCTTAATTTTGTCTTGTTTTTTGTGATCGACACAGTCAAAGGCTTTAGTGTAGTTAATGAAGCAGAAGTAGATGTTTTTCTGGAATTTCCTTGCTTTTCCTGTGATCCAGCAGATGTTGGCAATTTGATCTCTGGTTCCTCTGGCTTTTCTGAATCCAACTTGAACATCTGGTAGTTCTCAGGTCACATACTGTTGAAGCCTGTCTTGAAAGATTTTGAGCATTACCTTGCTAGCATGTGAAATGAGTGCGCTTTTAAGGTAGTTTGAACTTTCTTTGGCCCTGCCGTCCTTTGGGATTGGAATCCTGAGTCTTTAGGTTGTCTTGGTGACGCTAGTGTTAAAGAACCTGACTGCCAGTGCAGGAGGCGTAAAAGACACGAGTTTGGTCCTTGGGTCGGGAATGTCCCTCAGAGAATGGCATGGCAGCCCTCTCCAGTAGTCTTGCCTGGAGAATCCCGTGGATAGAGTCCTGGAGAGCTGCAGTCCATGGGGTTGCACAGAGTCGAACAGGTCTGAAGCAACTTTAGCATGCACGCGTGTGCATAGAGAATTGCTCTTGAAGCAGTTGTGATTTTGGTGAGCTCTTGGAGGAGGTGAGTTTAGGGCCATCCTACTCTGCCATCTTGATCCCACACCCCACCAATTCTGTAGCAGAATAATTCTCATGTCTTCTTTTATGATTATGAGAAAAGCACCCTGGTTGGAAATGTGTTACATGGCATGTATTTAGATATTATATTGGGAAGGAAATTGTGATTGTGTTTGAATAGTGATGGATCTTTCAGGTGTCATTTAACATCTGTATTATTTTTTAATTAATTTTTATTGGAGTATAGTTGCTTCACAATGTGGCCTATTTTTTTTAAAGTCAAAATTGACAAATGTCTTTTTAGCATTTCCTATTGCAACAGTTGACTTCCCTGGTGGCTCAGATGGTAAAGCGTCTGTCTACAATGCAGGAGACCCGGGTTCGATCCCTGGGTTGGGAAGATCCCCTGGAGAAGGAAATGGCAATCTACTCCAGGACTATTGCCTGGAAAATCCCATGGACAGAAGAGCCTAGTAGGCTACAGTCCATGGGGTCGCAAAGAGTTGGACACGACTGAGCGACTTCACTTCACTTCACTTCATTGCAACAGTAGGTATTCTAAGACATTTAGAATCTAAATAGAAGGATTATACCCCTCATTATATTTAGTTTGTGAGTTTGATGGTAGCAATTAGGAACATAATTAGTGAAAGTTAAGCATTAATAGTACAAGTACTGAGCTTAATACAGTTGCAAGCAGGTATATCTTTTGATCTTATACTTTTTAATCTTAATGACACGATACTTTCTTGTAGCTAGATTTTTATTTTTCATTTTGAATATGGCATTAAAATCTGGCTGGGCATCCAAAAATAAATTCTTACATGAATAACTCTACTTCTAACATTTTTCCTTGACGTATGATACTGGAATATTCATTTATTGGTACTGTATGGAATTTCTCTTCTCTTTGGCATGGATATAGTGTGTGGATTTTTCAAGGTGTTGTGGATAATGATTTTTTAAGGCTGTTGTTCACTTTGTTTATATTACCTTGCTCCCATAATATTCAGTTCTTGCAGAATGTTCAGTATTTGGTAATGCAGTCTGTTTATGTCAGTATACTTAATTGTGGCTAATTTGTAGATAGAGGTGTCATTTTTGGAAGCTAAAGACAATTTTTTTCTATATTTTTGCAGAATGCTGATCCCACTGTATTTTTATTTATTAATTAATTTATTTTTTACTTTACAGTACTCTATTGGTTTTGGCATACATTGACATGAATCTGCCACAGGTGTACACGAACTCCCAAACCTTATTTGTATTCTGTGAAACTGTTTTTAAAGAAAAGTTTTGTGGAAATTGATAATGCAGGTATATGTAAAGTACAGCTAAAGTAATTTTGCGTAATTTCTTTGGAAATATTTCTACCTGCTATATTTTGCCTGCATTTTCCAAGAATCATCTCCCTTTCCTATGAGTTCTTATTAGCTGCATATCACTTTACCATGCCTTTGGCAGTTAATCATGTTCCTATTTTTTTTCCTATTTTTTGATATTTTGAACGTTGTATCAAGGTACTTGGTTTCTTTCTTTTATAATTTTATTCATTTCAGTTTTTTAGTTAAGGTAAAATTGACATATACTATTAGTCCCAGGTATATAATGTAATGATTAAGTATTTGTATATATTGTGAAATTATCAACACAGTAAGTCTAGTTAACATCCATCACCATACATAGTTACAAAAAAACTGTTTTCTTGTGATGAGAACTATTAAGATACACTCTCTTACCAGCATTCAAATATGTAAAGCAGTATTATTAACTATAGTTGCTATGTGTGTATTACATCCCCAGGCCTTACTTATTTTGTAACTGGAAGTCGGTGACTTTTGACCTTTACCCACTTCTCATTCCTCACACCCCATTTCTGGCAATCGATAGTCTCTTCCATCTACAAGCTCAGTTTTTTTTTCCTTTTGGTTTCTTTTGTTGTCATTTTACTCTTCAGTTCAGTCGCTCAGTTGTGTCCAACAGTTTGCAACCCCATGAACCACAGCACACCAGGCTTCCCTGTCCATCACCACCTCCCGGAGTCCACCCAAACCCATGTCCATCGAGTCGATGATGCCATCTAACCATCTTGTCCTCTGTCGTCCCCTTCTCCTCGTGCCATCAATCTTTCCCAGCATCAGGGTCTTTTCAAATGAGTCAGCCCTTCACATCAGGTGGCCAGAGTATTAGAGCTTCAGCTTTAGCATCAGTCCTTCCAGTGAACACCCAGGACTGATCTCCTTTAGGATGGACTGGTTGGATCTCCTTGCAGTCCAAGAGACTCTTAAGAGTCTTCTCCAACACCACAGTTCAAAAGCATCAATTCTTCAGCGCTCAGCTTTCCTTATAGTCCAACTCTCACATCCATACATGACTACTGGAAAAAACATAGTCTTGACTAGACAGACCTTTGTTGACAAAGTAATGTCTCTGCTTTTGAATATGCTGTCTAGGTTGGTCATAACTTTCCTTCCAAGGAGTAAGTGTCTTTTAATTTCATGAGTGCAGTCACCATCTGCAGTGATTTTGGAGCCCTCAAAAATAAAGTCAGCCACTGTTTCCCCATCTATTTGCCTCTTCATTTAGTTTCAACTAGATTGTAAGCATCTAGAGAGAAGGGATAATATTTTATAAATTATTACTTATAATATTTTTTAAAGTAATTATAAGTTATTACTTACAAATTTAAACTTAGTGTCTGGTTTTTCTCAAATATGTTGTTTTTTACCTCATAGAAATAGTAACTTAATGTTACTCTATTCATCTACTCACAAAGAAAAAGTATTGATTATTTCTCCTACTGTTTTAAGCATAGTGTTCTAATAGACAAATTCTCATAAATAATAGATCTGAAATAAATTTGCTTCATTCCAGGGAATCAGGCTGTGAGGAATAATATTTTGATTAAATAGAGACCATACAACCTTAACGGGGAAGGCAATGGCACCTCACCCCTGTACTCTTGCCTGGAAAATCCAATGGACGGAGGAGCCTGGTGGGCTATAGTCCATGGGGTCGCTAAGAGTCGGACAGGACTGAGCGACTTCACTTTCACTTTTCACTTTCATGCATTGGAGAAGGAAATGACAACCCATTCCAGTATTCTTGCCTGGAGAATCCCAGGGATGGGGGAGCCCAGTGGGCTGCCGTCTATGGGGTCACACAGAGTTGGACATGACTGAAGCGACCTAGCAGCAGCAGCATATGACCTTAAAGGGATTTCCTTCATAGCTCAGTCAGTAAAGAATCCACTTGCAATGCAGGAGACCTGGGTTTAATTCTTGGGTCAGGAAGATCCCCTGGAGAAGGAAATGGTAACCCTCTCCAGTATTCTTGCCTGGAAGATCCCATGGACAGAGGAGCCTGGAGGGCTACATGAAGTCGCAGGAGTCAGACAAGGCTTAGCAACTAAACCACCATAAAACTTTAAGGACCTACTATATGCCTTTCAACTACTCATTTTTGTGCTGAACATCACTGGTATGATTTTGGCAAAAAAAAAAAAAAGAGCTAATACAATAGTTTGTTGGTGACAGGTTTTTTAAAAAAACATTTCCATAGTCTAATCCAACTAGTATCATTAATTGGTTGGCCAAAAATGAGGTAAAAAGCATTCAGTGTTCAGATTAATCAGAGGAAATTGGAATTAACTAAAATTAAACAGGACCCTTTATTGTAAGATTTCTCAGACTAATATATGTTTTGCAGGTTTTTTGAATGAGGGGAATTAGGTTTAATCTGAATAATATATTTAGCATAATCTTGACACAAAGTAGTTTTTCCCAAGTGGTGTTGATTACAACTGCTATTACTGTAACTCCTGGATTTCTTGATGACTAAGTGGATGATGATATCATTCACTGAGTTTTGAAATAACCAAATATGTTTGTAAGGGAAATAGAAAATTCTTTTGGGGACATGTTGGATTTTTTTTCCTGGACATTTTATTTTTTACTGAAGTATATAAGTGTATATACATATATATATATATATATATATTATATTTGGAGAAAGAAATGGCAACCCACTCCAGTATTCTTGCCTGGAGAGTCCCTTGGATGGAGGAGCCTGGTGGGCTACAGTCCACGAGGTCGCAAAGAGTCGGACATGACTGAGCGACTTTATTTTACTTCACTTCGTATATTATATATATTTCACATTCTTTTTCATTATGATTTCTTACAAGGTTATTGATTATAGTTCCCTGTGCTATAAGTAGGGCTTTGTTGTTTATTTTATATATAGTAGTTTTTATCTGCTAATCCCAAACTCTTAATTTATTCCTTGTCCCCTTTGGTAACCATAAATTTGTTTTCTATATCCGTGAGTCTGTTTCTGTTTTATAAGTAACTTCATTTATATAATTTTTTAGATTCCACATATGAGTGACGTGATGTTTATCTCTCTGTTTCTGAGTTAACTTCACTTATTATGATAATCTCTTAAGTGCACCCATATTGCTGCAAATGACATTATTTCATTCTTTTTTACGGTCGAGTAGGAGAAGGCAGTGGCACCCCACTCCAGTACTCTTGCCTGGAAAATCCCATGGACAGAGGAGCCTGGTGGGCTGCAGTCCATGGGGTCGCTAGGAGTCAGACACGACTGAGCGACTTCCCTTTCACTTTGCACTTTCATGCATTGGAGAAGGNGCACCCATATTGCTGCAAATGACATTATTTCATTCTTTTTTACGGTCGAGTAGGAGAAGGCAGTGGCACCCCACTCCAGTACTCTTGCCTGGAAAATCCCATGGACAGAGGAGCCTGGTGGGCTGCAGTCCATGGGGTCGCTAGGAGTCAGACACGACTGAGCGACTTCACTTTCACTTTGCACTTTCATGCATTGGAGAAGGAAATGGCAGCCCACTCCAGTGTTCTTGCCTGGAGAATCCCAGGGACGGGGGAGCCTGGCGGGTGCCGTCTGTGGGGTCGCACAGAGTCGGACACGACTGAAGCGACTCAGCAGCAGCAGCAGCTGTGTTCCATTGTATGTGTTTACCACACCGTTTTATCCATCCATCCGTCAATGGACACAGGTTGCTGCCCTGTCTTGACTGCTGTCAGTCGTGCTCCTGTGAACACAGGGGAGCGTATATCTTTTGAATTGCGGTTTTGTCTGCATACATGCCCAGGGGTGGGACTGCTGGATCATATGGCAACTCTTTTCTGTTTTTGTTTTAAGGAACCTCCATATTGTTTGCATAGTGGCTGTACCAGTTAACATTGCAACCAACAGTATAGGAGGATTCCGTTTTCTCCACACTCACTGCAGCATTTATTATTTGTAGACCCTTTAATTCTGACTGGCATAAGGTGATGGTCTCCCTTTGTGGTGGCCTAAAAGTTCATTCAGGTTTCTCTGCAAGAGGTTACAAAAAATCCAAATGAATTTTTGGGCCAACACAGAGTTTTGATTTCCATTTCTCTAATGAAGTCGAGCATCTTTTCATGTGCCTCTTGGACATCTGTCAAGACAGACTGAGTTTTAAATGTCTTTGGGACTTCCAAATTGACGGGGGTGTCTAAAAGGCAATTAAATGTAGACCTGGAACTTAATGTACATGAGGATCTTAATATTTTAACTCACACATTCGATATGCTACATAAATGGTGCATATTTTGATTTTGAAGATGATTAAAAAGACCAATTGTCAAAGAGAATAAGATATGGGTTTTTTGCTTTCTTTTTTCCCCAGAAAATTATTAGAGAAGTGCATAGAAGGAATACTAAGACAAACCAAAACAAAATACTAAGATAGTTTTTCTGTATTTATTGTTTATTTGTAAATATATTTCCTTTTGGAGAAGGAAATGGCAACCCACTCCAGTATTCTTGCCTGGAGAATCCCATGGACAGAGGAGCCTGGCAGGCTACGGTTCATGGGGTTGCAATTGTCAGACACAACTGAGCAACTAAACCACATACTTCCTTTGGAATTCCAAAAAGGACTTGAAGTATATTATTTGTTATTTAAATTGAACTAGACCTTCTTTATTACCTTATGTGTAATTTCATATGAGGATGTCTACCTAGTAGTACAGAAATGGTCATAAACATGATTATGATTCAGTCATGGTTATCACAATGGAAACAAAGTTTCTGCAGGTATTCCAAGAGGTCAGTAAATTTTGTAATATTTTTGGGTGAGGGAATTGGTGAATTGATATTTGTTTTGTGAAATAGCAGTAAAAAAAAATGCTTAAAAGGAATAAGTGTAAAAAGAAACCTTCCCAAAGCCAATACTCCTTTAACCCAAGCATATTCTCATATGCTACAGATTTAATAATTAGAATAGCTGTCAAGTGTATAGTTAATAGAATGGACACTTTCATATTGTATTCTGTTTTATAAATTTTCTCATTTTAAATCTACCTCGTTTTCGTAACAGATCTTTTTTTAAATTATGTACTGCACAGTTTTGTGATCAGTTCAGTCGCTCAGTCGTGTCTGACTCTTTGCAGCCCCATGAATTGCAGCACACCAGGCCCTGTCTCTTATACACATCTTATATGCAAGACAGCAAAAGAGACACATATGTAAAAAACAGACTTTTGGACTCTGTGGAAGAGAGCGAGGGTGGGATGACTTGAGAGAATAGCATTGAAACATGTAGATTATCTATGTGAAACAGATCGCCAGTCCAGGTTCAATGCTTGAGACAGGGTGCTCAGGGCTGGTATGATGCTGGGAAAGATTGAAGGAGGGAGGAGAAGGGGACAACAGAGGTGAAATGGCTGGATGGCATCACCAACTCAATGGACATGAGTTTGAGTAAACTCCAAGGGTTGGTGATGGACAGGGAGTCCTGGCATGCTGCAGTCCATGAAGTCGCAAAAACTCAGACATGACTGAGTGACTGAAGTGAACAACATACGTATAGAAAAATCCATGAATCTTAAATGCACAGCTCAATTAATTTTCATAAAGTGAACACACCTATATAAAAGCAGCAAGAACCAGAACATTACCAGCATCTAGAAGCCCCATTAGGTCTCCTGCCAGTCACTACGCTCCCTCGGGGTAGCCACAGCCTGACCCTTAACTTAACATTACAGACTTTGTTGCTGTCGTTGTTGAGTCGCTCAGTCACGTCCGACTCTCTGCAACCCCGTGGACTGCAACACACCAAGGTCCCCTGTCCTTCACCATCTCCCAGGGTTTGCTCAAGCTCATGTCCACCGAGTCGGTGATGCCATCCAGCCATTTCGTCCTTTGTCATCCCCTTTTCCTCCTGCCTTCAATCTTTCCCAAAATCATGTTCTTTTCTAATGAGTCAGCTCTTCACATCAGGTGGCCTAAGTATTGGAGCTTCAGCTTCAGCATCAGGCCTTCCAACGAATATTCAGGACTGATTTCCTTTAAGATTGACTGATTTGATCTCCATGCTGTCCAAGAGACTCTTGAGAGTCTTCTCAAACACCAAAGTTCAAAAGCATCAAGTCTTTGGCACTCAGCTTTCTTTATGGTCCAACTCTCACATCCATACATGCCTACTGGAAAAACCATATCTTTGACTGATGGACCTTTGTCAGCAAAGTCTCTGCTTTTTAATATGCTTTCTAGGTTTTTCAGAGCTTTTCTCCCAAGGAGCAAGCATCCTTAAACTTCATGGCTGCAGTCACCATCTGCAGTGATTTGGGAGCCCAAGAAAATAAAGTCTGTCACTGTTTCCACTGTTTCGCCATCTATTTGCCATGAAGTGATGGGACTGGATGCCATGATCTTCGTTTTTTGAATGCTGAGTTTTAAGTCAGTTTTTTCACTCTCCTCTTTCACCTTCATCAAGAGGCTCTTTAGTTCCTCTTCGCTTTCTGCCATAAGGGTGGTGTCATCTGCAAATCTGAGGTTACTGATATTTGGATTTGCCCTTTTTTTGTCTTGATATAAATGGAATCACTATTTGTCCTCCTTTGTGTCTGGCTTCCTTTCTTTGTGTCTGGCTCAGTGTTGTGTTTGTGACNCAAATCTGAGGTTACTGATATTTGGATTTGCCCTTTTTTTGTCTTGATATAAATGGAATCACTATTTGTCCTCCTTTGTGTCTGGCTTCCTTTCTTTGTGTCTGGCTCAGTGTTGTGTTTGTGACATTTTCCCACACTGTTGTGTGTGGTTGTGGATTTTTTATTCTCACAGCTGTATGGCTGCCTCAGTCTTTTCCAATCTGATTTCCTCTCATGGGCCTATGTGCAGCCCCTCAGTTTTCTCTCCACCCAACCTGGTGGGTTGCAATAGTCTAACTTGTAACCTTGCCTTGATTCTTACTCTTCTCCAACCTAACATTCATCCACCCTGCCATACTAACCTTTCCAGAGCTTGGCTCTAATCAAGTCTCTCCCAGCTCAAAATAATCTACGGTTCTCTATCATCTATGAGTACAGATCCCCAGAACTGGGACTAGGGTTATTACAATCTGGTTTCAGTGTTTCCTCCTTCAGTAACTAGCTCTCCCTCCGCACATCTTCTGTGTTCTGTTGCTCAGAATAAATTAGTTGGTCCGTAAAAATGCCTGCCCCTTTCTGCCTCAATACCTTTGCCCATGTTATTCTTTCACCCAGAATGTTTTCCCACTCTTTCTCCCACTGGCAAAATCCTTCAAGACCCAGATCAAATGTATCACGTCCCTGTGATACCTCCTCCAATCATTCCAGCAGAAATAACTGCTACTTTCTCTCAGTTTCTGTAGCAAGTTTTGGCTCATGCTGAGAGATATCACTTATCACTTCTTTAAAAGTTAATTATCACACTTCACTCATTCTAAGACACACATTTTTACTCATCTCTGGAATAAGAATGCACCTTTCCACTGATGGTATTTTATAATTGGCAGTATTTTTTCTTTCTTTCTTTCTTTCTTGGTGATACCCAACATGATGCTGTCTTGGATTTGATAAAATACAGTATTTCACTTTTTATCTCAGCATATTCTAGAAAGACTCTGTGGTATCACTCTATATTTTACAGTTAGTTTTCTACGTCTCTGCGTCCCTCTCCTTGTGTGAGACCATAAGCACACATCTATGTTTGTTGAAAAAATATGTGTGTTATTC
The DNA here is from genome assembly GCA_006410675.1 of Oreotragus oreotragus. Classification (NCBI taxonomy): domain Eukaryota; kingdom Metazoa; phylum Chordata; class Mammalia; order Artiodactyla; family Bovidae; genus Oreotragus; species Oreotragus oreotragus. The sequence goes on along the minus strand of SJYX01002827.1, from coordinate 236,598 downwards.
ACTAGTACCTGGATGACTTCTGCACGTATTTTTATACTGAGGAGAGGAGGTAGCATGGGGAAGCCCTTTCAATGTGGCTTTTCATGAGTTTCCTTACAAAGAGGAGAGGATTATCCTTTTCTGTAGCAGTGCTGAGGGCCAGGTGATGGTCAGGGAGGGCTGGAGTCAGCCACAGAGGTCCTGTTTCCTGTGGCTGGCATAGCTTGGGAGTGGAAAAGTCATAAAGGACTAATTTAGTGACAAATCCTTGATCAGCAAAGAATAACACCCTTCCTATTGGGTAAATATGCCTTGCTTTTCAAGGATCTGATTTACAGCCTGGTTATCAGGAGCACACTACAAGCAGAAGCAGTACATCCTACCCCGCCATCTTGTTCCAAGCCTCTTCTGTGAAGAACAACAGTGAGTCTTTTCATTTGCTTTTTCCTAATGAAATCTGTTATTCCCGCTGCTCTGCCAACCCAGCTCTATAATATATTACATAGCAAAGGACAAAGAAAAGATGGCATCTAATTTAAATGATATTCTAGTTACTCCTTGCCTATTTCTTAATATTCTAGCCACTCAAATTTCACAGATGATTTTAGTAAAATCCAGCATATACTTTTTCAAGTGCTTCTAAAATTTGGAAATGCATCACACATTGTCAAATGCTTTGGGATGATCTACTTTGTGTGATTAATGATACTGTCTTTTTCTGATATTATACCACCTTGCACAAGTGTGTAAGCCTAAAGAGTCCTTAACTTCAAATGAATCCATGTCTATGTTTAAAGGATGGGTTTGGAATAGTCTGCTTCTTTGTTCATCAGGTAACAGTTTTATAGGATTTTTTTTTTCCAATTTTAGCTCAGTATGATAAAGAAGTCACTATATGTATGAGACGCTGCTTTCTGTTGGATGGTTTTCCTGGTTATTTCAAGGGCATGGAGACAGCCAGGCTGATGAGCATGATAAAGTTCAATTGCATGGCCATCTGGACTTCCTTTGGGGAGTTTGATTGATATCTTTATTTTGTCAGGATCTTGGAAAGCACTTAATCCTTTTACACAAAGTTCATTCTCTTTTGGCAAATTAGATGCCTCTGGGAATTTTCTAAATTTCATCTTCTCCTTCAAAAGATGGACATATCACTTGTGATGTGAAAACAACAAATAAAAAGATTCTTATAGTCAAGAGTGGCAACCCCTAGCTGCTAGGACCAATTGTTGTTTAGTTGCTCAGTTGTGTCCCACTCTTTGTGACACCATGTACTGCAACCCACCAGGCTCCTCTGTCCATAGGATTTTCCAGACAAGAATACTGGAGTGGGTTGCCATTTTCATCTCCAAATAGGACCAGGAGTGAGAAATAATGGAGAGGTGAAAAGAAACCTATTTTTCACCTTACATGCTCTGTACTGTTTGATTTTTTTTTTTTCACCATGAGCATGTATTCCTTTTATTAATAAAAAAAAAAACTTTCTTGGATCACTTTGCTCTCTGTTTTGTTATGACTTTTAGTTCTGTTTTTCTCTGTTATACTTTAATTTTGAGAAATTCAGCCTGCAGATGACTCAGTTCATTAAAAAAGATACACCCAAACAACAAAATGATTTTTTAAAAACTACATTTGGATTCTGTTGCTAACTATTGCCTTCCCTTTTCAATTTCCTTTTTATTTATGCTCTGATTTTTTACCCAATATTAGATTTTATCTTATTATAGAAACAAAATAAAACCCTTATGTCTCAAAAATAAACTTATTTGGGGAGAGTTAGTGACCCTTTTGGAGAAGGAAATGGCAACACACTCCAGTATTCTTGCCTGGAGAACCCCATGGACAGAGGAGCCTGGAGGGCTGCAGTCCATGGGGTCACAAAGAGTCGGAGACGACTGAGTGACTAACAATAGCAAGTGACCCTTTAGGAAATCTGGGGGAACTACAGACCCCTCTGCAAGGGAAGGAATAGACANTCTTGCCTGGAGAACCCCATGGACAGAGGAGCCTGGAGGGCTGCAGTCCATGGGGTCACAAAGAGTCGGAGACGACTGAGTGACTAACAATAGCAAGTGACCCTTTAGGAAATCTGGGGGAACTACAGACCCCTCTGCAAGGGAAGGAATAGACATACAGCTTTGGGGTGCACCCCTGAATACCTATTCAATGTAACAGAGGGTGCAATGCCCTTTGCATATATTACCTCATTTAATTATCTCATTAACAATTCTTATAAGCTATTTTTTGGCCCATTTTACAGAAGAGAACATTGGAATCTTGGCGAGGTTGAATAATTTGCCCAAGCATAGGGAAAGTGACAAAATATGGGCTGCCATTCTGGACTTAGGGCCAACTGGTCTTCTCCCTCATACCATAGCTTCAAGACTAAGTGGACTGTTGATTTTCTAGCTTCTCATATTGCTTTCCTTGCCATTTCTTTTGGCAAGTTCCCCTGTAGCTTGAATGTTTTTCTCTGGACATGATTTTCTGCTGGGTATGAGTCTCTAGGGTGGTCACTGGACTTTGTATCACTTTGGAGGTTCTCAAGGAACAACCCAGAGGAAGTCACAGAGTTAGACCTTTCTCACTTCAGCACCCCTGGCATATAACAGCAGGTAAGGCAGGGAAGGGAAGTGGCGGTCACAAAGGAGAGACAGAAACATGGAAACTGCATTATGTTCCTAGTAGGCTGGCACTTGGTAAGCTCCTTGGCTCCAGCTTTCTCTTTTTACAACAAGGGAAATGATGATCGTGAGCAATTTTAACAAGAAACATCCTGGGCATTTACCACATGCCTTACCCTGTGCTCAGCAATTTAGAAATGAGCAAAGCTAGGAATCTAATCTTGGTCTGAGAGCCTCTAGGGCAGGGGTCCCTAACCTCTGGGCTATAGACTGGTACCTCCTGTCAGATCAGCACAGACATTAGATTAGAAGTAAAGTGCACAATAAATGTAACGTGCTTGAAGCACCCTGAAAGCACTCCCCTCACCCCTGGTTTGTGGAAAAATTGTCTTCTACAAAATTTGTCCCTGGTGCCAAAAAGGTTGTGGACCGCTGCTCTAGGGCTTTCTACACTGTATCTTACCCGCTGTAATATGATACTCCAAGAGGACCACAGTTCCTAACTGATGGGCAGAAGATCAAAGGAACATGAAAAGAGATGCCACACTCTTTCAAATATCTCTTTTCTCTCCTTTTGTGAAAAGTATTTCTTGCTACAGGCATGCACTTTAAGTGCTCATGAAAATGACAGCATGATCAATTAAAAATTAACATTCTGGGGCTATTCTTAGGTATTTATTTGTCTCCCAATCCATGATGATAATGTGGACTATGGTGGGAGAAATTCTACACATTGGGTTTCATTTTCTTCCTAACACACATAACCAGAGTGTTTCTAGGGTCTGCTTTAATTTTAAAATATATCTGCATACACATAAATTTGAGAAATTTACCCAAGACAGAAGGTGGGACTACCCTCTTCATTGTGATGATCTGACCTGCTTTCAAATTGGCCAATTCCATCTCCCTAATAGCCCAAACAGCCCAATTTTGTGCCTTGTGCACACAAAACCCTCCACCTGGAAAGTTTTGCCCTCCAACTCTAAACCGCATCCAGTTTCAGGGTCCAAATTAAATCCCATCTTCTCTGTGAAGCCATGCCTGGTTTTTCCCTCCAAGGAAGTGACTCCTCCATCTTCTGAACTTGCCCTTGACCCTTAACCTCCTGCAGGCACTAAGCATGTCTGACCTTGCACCGTCACTGCCGGTGCTCAAGGCCGCCTCTTCACAAGGCTGAGTCCATCCTTCTCTGACTCCTGCCCAGGGCCTGGCACCTAGTGGTCCTCAGCAAGACATCTGTTGAAACACACTGGTGAAACCCCAAACTCCTCATCTTCATTCTCCATCCTTTCTCCCGTTCCCCTGTTCAGCATTCTGACTCCTCTGGATCAGACTGATTCTCACTCCCTCTGACCCTCAACCTATGATAACCTTCTCAATTTTATTTCACACTTCACTTGATGCCATATGTTCTGGTAATCTATTGCTGGCATGAGAAACTACTCCACAGTTCTACAGCTTAAAATAAGAGCCACTTTGTTTGCTTATGATTGTCCTCTGGGTTGGGCTCAGCTGGGTAGTTCTTCTGGTCCTGCCAGTGGTAACTCATGTGGCTATGTTCGGCTGGCAGGTCAGCTAGGGAGTGTGGGCATTTGGGAATGTCTGCCTCCAGTTAGTCTTGGAGCTGCTCCCTTTCCATGAAGCCTCTGCATATGGTGTCTTTATCAGGGAAGCTATACTTTTTATATGTCAGCTCAGGATTCTCAGAGGGCAAAATCCTCAAACTTCTTAGGTTTTAGGTCCAGAACTGGCACAATGTCGTTCTTCCATTATACTCTATTGGAAAGGAAGTCACAAACCCAGCCCAGATTCGAGGCGGGTGGTGGGGGTGACATAAAAACAGTATGGATACCAGGAGACATGATTCATTGTGGCTACCAGAGTCACAGACCAGCACACCACACATCATATAGGACTATATGACTCAGTGTCTGTCCCTCCCCCATAAGTAGGCAGAAACTGTTTCCCCAGGTCCAGCACAGTGTCCCTCACAGAGCAAAGGACTTAGTGGAGAAGACAGAAGGGGGAATTCCCCAAATAGGAGCCTGGAAACCTGGGCTCTGGACCAGTTTTACTACACTGTGACTTTGGGCCAGTCCCTGCCCCTCTCTGGACCTCAGTTTTCCCATCTATACCATGAGTTCGGAGAGATCTTTGAGATCATTTGGGTGTAACTGACATTCCATGATTCCACCAGCACAGTACTGATTACAGACCCATGTCTCGGCCATACCCTACTTCTGGCTGTTCCCCAGATGGGTCATTTTTAGGCCTCTGCACTGTTTCATATGCTATTCTTTCCACCTGGACTATCACATTCTTATTTCACTCATCCTTTCAAGACATAATGTACATTTTTAAAATTTCATTTGCAGAGGGTGAGTTGACTGTCTCCTCACCTTGAGACACTCATCATGGATTCCACGCAACATTCTTCTCCCATTTTGTTTTCCCTTTATCCCAACCCCCCTTCCTCCCCCAACACCAACGTGGCCACTCCACCAATATGCCTGACACAGATCACATGTTATCTGTCTTCATAAAACATCTGTTCCTCTGGCAACAGGTGTCCATGCTACTTTCAATTCTCCATTTTTCCAAATACAACCCTGTAAATGTCCCTGTACATCTCTCCTTAGACACCTGCAGGAGACTCACTCTAAAGTATCTACCTGGGGCGGGGACTGCTGGATCACAGGGATGTGAACTGTCTGACCAGAGAAATAGGATCTGCTTGAGTACTTAAAGTACTCAATGCAGGGAACTGGTTACTGAGAAAATGAAAGAGGTGAGATGCTACATGGGGAGAATGAGGCAGTTAGGAATGAGCAAGAGCAGGAAACTTCTGCCTTTCCTAGCTGGAGGGCCAGAGAGAGGAGGGGTTGCCTGGTAAAGCTGAAATCATCCTAAGCTGATCTGACCCCAGAAGACCTGAGGCAGAGAGGGGAAGAGAGATACCACCTTCTCCCTTCCTCCCACCCTCAGCTTCCTGCCAATGCCTCTCTGGAAGTCAGCTGATGAGGAGCCTCAGAAACATAACCTGCAGGAACCAGACCCCCATGATACAGAGCAGAGCAGAAAGACAGGAACAGACCTCAGGGCACACAAACCTGGGGCTGGCACCTTCAGTTTAGTTCAGTTCAGTCGCTCAGTCTTGTCCAACTCTTTGTGACCCCATGGACTATAGCACTCCACGCTTTCCTGTCCATCACCAACTCCCGGAGCCTATTCAAACTCATGTCCATCAAGTCGGTGATGCCATCCACCCATCTCAT
>SJYX01002827.1:65230-229223 GCA_006410675.1 Oreotragus oreotragus | reverse complement strand
CCAGTACTCTTGCCTGGAAAATCCAATGGATGGAGTAGCCTGGTAGGCTGCAGTCCATGGGGTCGCTAACAGTCGGACAGACTGAGCGACTTCACTTTCACTTTTCTCTTTCGTGCATTGGAGAAGGAAATGGCAACCCACTCCAGTATTCTTGCCTGGAGAATCCCAGGGACGGGGGAGCCTGGTGGGCTGCCGTCTATGGGGTCACACAGAGTCGGACACGACTGAAGTGACTTAGCAGCAGCAGCAGCTGAGCAATCTTGATTGCTTGTGCTTCCTCCAGCCCAGCATTTCACATGATGTACTTTGCATATAAGTTAAATAAGCCACATACCCAGCATCTCTAAAACCTGTCAGAACACTCTCTTGATGGCTGTGTCAATTTAACACAGCCCACATGCTTGCCAATACTAAGCATTACTCACCTTTCTAATTTTTTTAATTGATGAGTATAAAATGGAATCTTGCTATTGTAATTTGCATTTTTCTCAGTCTCTGGTGAGGCAGAGCATCTCTTTATGTATTTGTCAACCATTCAAGATTCTACCTCTCTGAAACTGCTTTTTCTTGGTTTACGAATATTTCTCATAAATCCCTTATCAGATTTAAATATGACAAATATCTTCTTCCTGTTAACTTTGTGACCTTCATTTAAAAAGAAATTTTTCATGTAGTCAAATCTACTATTATTTTTTTGATCCCCCCTTTTTTATCGACGTATAGTTGATGCACAATAATATGTACATTTCAGGTGTAGAACAGAGTGATTCACAACTTTTAAAGGTTATATTCCATTTATAGTTATTATAAAATATTGGCTATATTGCCTGTGTTGTAGAATATATCCTTGTCATTCATTGATTTTATGCAAAGAGGTCTGTGCATCTGAGTCCTCTATCCCCAGCTCGCCTCCCCTTCCTTCTCACCAGGTAACCACTACTTCGTTTTCTACCTCTGTGAGCCTGTTTCATTCTTGTTATATTCACTAGTCTTTCTTTTCACTTTTTAGATTCCACACATAAGTGATACATATAATCGATATCATACAGTGTTTTCTTTCTCTGTGTGACTTATTTCACTTATCATGATACCTTCCATGTCCATCCATGTTGTTGCAAATGGCAAAAAGTCATTCTTTTTATGGCTGGGTAGTATTCCATTATATAGATGTATCACATCTTCTTTATCAATTCATCTGTCGATGAGCATTTTTTAATGTTGCTTCCATGTCTTAGCTATTGTAAATAATGATGCTATGGACATTGGGGCACATATATATTTTTGAATTAGGGCTCTTTGCTTTTTGTATCTTATTAAAAATTTCTCCTCACATACCAGGTCTTTGACCCTGGGCAGGTGATGTCCCTTTGGTTTCCTATACTGCAATTCTATAAACCTCTAACTGCAGAGAGAGAGAGGAAGAAAATTGGTCTTTTCTGCAGATTACCTGCATGGCCCAATTTTGAGCTATTGCCTCAGGGAGAGTCTCTGCTCTGTTCCCCAGGCTGAGTGTTCACCATTAAAGAAGGCTTTGTTTTCTGCGGTGTTAACTTTCCAGAGAACATACTAGACATCATCTTCATGAACAGCACCAAAGTCAGAAATAGCAAGGCAGAGTATGAAGAAAGATGCATGTAACAGACCTGGTTTCCAACTCAGGTCCCTCTCATGAAATGGCAAGAAAAGGAAGTAAATCAAAGTTGAAAGTTTTCTCAGCTCTCACTTTCCTCAGGTGTCATGTCTCAACAAAATATACCTGTCCCAATTTTATTTTCATTTCCATAATTTCTTCAAAGGGTTTAGAAAGTGATATATTTCATGGTTGTGGTGAGACAAAAAGGGCTTTGGACTTAGATGTTCAACAGACCCCAGTCTAACAAGCAGCTAATTTGTGATTTTTCACGTCATTATACTTCTTTGAGCTGCAGTTTTACCTGACCTAGAAAACGAGATGTACTGTGTATCTCTTTCCTAAGAAGTGTCAGTCAGAGAATAGACGTGGAAGTGCTTTGCAACTTTTATAGTTTTTTTAAAGCACCTAGAGACTGGAGTTACTCTTTCTTATTTAATTCTCACAATCACCACAGGAAATTTATTATTTCCATTTTACAGCTGGAAACACTGAGAGATTCAGAGTTTCAGAGAGATTCAGTTCTCCAGGATCAAGCAGCTAGGATTGCTCTGCTCCTGTCCTTAGGTGGACTGGAAACATGGAGCTATTTGGTGTGAAGACTAGCTCTTCCGTTAGATATTTCTCCAGTTCTTTCAGACTGAACCACTAACTCCTGGGAAATGTGAAGGAGCTACAGTTCCCATTCTCCTGCCTTGGAAACCAGAATGGAAACAAATTGCAGATGGTGCTGTCCAGATCCATCCTCTGCAGCTTGGGGACTCTAGCAGCCCTGGCAGCCCCAGGGAAACCCAAACCCAGCTGCCAAGGCTTGGGGGCTCCCTTGAGATAGCTACGAAGTGGCTCCTATGGCTCCAATTAAGTGGAAAAAAGATGGGAGGACTCACCTACTCTACCCCAAGGGGCAGAAAGCGAGTATGAACACCAGGAGGTGCAGCTTCCAGTGAACACAACAGAACCCAGAATTGGCCAGGGGCATCGCCCAGGAGTCAGGCTTCCCAAACTCCACTCCTAGGAGATGAAGCTCCCCACAACCATGGTGGGACACAGGATCAAGAAATCTGAGGGCAGAGTCTGGGTGGCTGAGGGCGTGATGGGGTGAGTTGGGGGTAAACGTAAGCATGGGCATGTGCTCTGGCATTGGTACCCTTGGAGTCACCTGCAAGCTTAGGCTACAGGTCCTGGAGCCTTGGTTGAGAGCAGCAGCCTCTTTCCCTTTAGACTGTACAGAGTGTTTCCCTCCAAAGCTTATTCACAGAAAATGCCCAGGACCTAGCCAGAAAGGAGCTAAAGTGCCACTGCTGATGTCTCTCAGCTCAGATACCGGGCAGCTGATAAACAAGGCATCAGGGTGACAGAGCTTTAGGAATGTTGGATCTCCTTTCCTTTCTTAGAAAATCACTATCAAGTCACGGAACGGCAGAGATGAAAAGTCACATCAAACCTGCCTTATGGTACACATGGGAAAAACAGGCTCAGAAAGGGCAAGCCAACTGGCAGCAACCACCCTGGGCCTGCATTCCCAGTAGTGTTCTCTGCTCAAATGATTCCTAGCAGCCCCCATGAAAAAGTCCTCAACCACAGGAGATTTTTTTTTTTCCACTGGATGGGGGCTGCAATGAAACCAGGATATTCCTATAGATTTCGAAAATTCAAAGGCATAGCCTTCTTGTTTTTAAAATTTCATCTTGATTCATTTGGGTTCATGTGGTTTACAGAAACCTTGTTTCTTGCAAGAAAAATAACGAAGAAATGATGGCTCCCTGTGTCAAATCTCTGGGAGGTGTAGGACACAAGAAACATTCTGCTCCTCATCTCACAGAGTCTGTGGGGAACCAGAGAAATCCCAAGCCTAATGTTTCCCAGGGAGTAGCACTATGATGCTGGAACAAATATCAAAGGAAGATGCACCTGGCAAAGTGGAAAAACAGTGATTTAAGAATTGAGAGATTCAGGTGCAAGTTTCAGTTTTGTCATCGATGTTCTTTGCGACCTTCGGCAAACAGCATCCCACTCCATGCCTGATTCATTACCAATAATTTGGAGGAATGAAAACAAGAGGCTCTCTAAACACCCTTCCAGCATCAGCTCTGACTGGAGTCCCAAGTCTCTTCCTGTTATCCCTGGACACCACCGCCAGCCTTCCCTCTGTGCTTGCAAAGCCTGGGCAGAAGTGAGAGGGTGTCTCCCAGCTATGTTGTATCTCCATTTAAAATCAGATTTATTCAGTGACTTGTCCACTTTTCTTAGGAAGTGATAGCTGATGCATAAGGAGTTCCTGAGGTGCCTTGTCCAGATCTAACCAGGGAAATCAAGGAAAAGACAGTCTCCAGATTGCTCTGGCTGCTGCTGCTGCTATAAGATGATGTTAATTCTGCTGTTTACAGAAATAAGTCCAGTGTGAGTTGAGGCTTTTTGGTGTTTAAAGCCAGATGGTATTTCCTGCCTTGATCAGCCTCAGAGCTTTGGTTCCCATGACAACCTCCAAGTTCCACCTACTGCAACTTCTCCATTTTCTGAGCTTCTTCCTCTTCCACCATTGTGCCAGGGTCCCCAGAGAATAAAGCCACTAACTAGCAGCTTGTGCATGGGACTTTACAGTTTACAACGCACCCCAGCATTTATTACTTGATTTACTCCTCACCACAGCCTTGCCAGATAGCACTTTCTATTTCCTCCATTTCACAGATGGGAAAACCAAAGACTCAGAGATGAGGCAATCTGCCCTGTCAGCCGTCAGTGGTGTCAGCAGGACTCAAACCCAGGTTTTATAACTTTGGACCTCATGTGAGGCCCACTGTCCCAGTGTGCCCCACCCATCAGACCACCTACTCACTTAGGATTCCTGTGGTCAATTCCATACATATAGGGATCTAGATCAAGGTGTGACATCCTTAGGAAAGTTATTTAACTTCTCTGTACCTCACTTTACTCATCTGTAAAATGGGTAGTAATAGTGGTCCTTCTAGATGGATGGGAGGACTGAATTAGCAAAACCACGGTAGGGCTTCCCAGGCTGAACAGTGGTAAAGAACCTGCCTATCAATACGGGTTTGACCCCTGGGTCAGGAAGATCCCCTGGAGAAGGAAATGGCAACCCACTCCAGTATTCTTGCTTGGGAAGTCTCATGAACAGAGAAGTCTGGAAAGCTACAGTCCATGGGATTGCAAAGAGTTGGACAGAACTCAGCAACTAAACAACAACAAAACCACAGTAAATGTTTGCTGAGAAGCCTGGGTGAGTCTCAGTTCTATTTTAACCATGTTGTGGCCATGAGTGGATCATTTTGCTTACTGGTTCCTGTTTCCCCTTCTGTGTAAGAGGTGACAGCATCATGGTGCTGATATGGAATTCACATGTGATGAGATTAATGCACAGAAGGTGGCTTGGAGGGACACTCTCTCAAACTGCAGCATGTATATGGATCCTCTGGGGACCTTGTGAGGACTCAGATTTTGGCTCAGGAAGGCATTTCTTACAAGTGTTGAGAGGATGCCAAAGCTCCTGGTCCATGGACCACTCTGAGAACCAAAGCCATAGTGAGAAAACCACCATACAAGTATTATTAATGATCAGTAATGCATAGTGCTCAGGGAAGCCATCTGGTCCTGGACTTTTGTTTACAGATTCAATTTTACTTTTAGTGATCGGTCTGTTCAAATTATCTATTCCTTCTTGATTAAGTTTTGGTGGGCTCTATGTTTTTAGAAACTTGTCCATTCCTTCTAGGTTGCCCAATCTGTTGGCATATAATTATTTATATTATTCTCTTAGGGATTTTTGTATTTCTGTAGTATTGGTTGTGATTTCCCCTCTATCATTTCTTATTTTGTTTATTTAGGTCTTCTCTCATTGTTTCTTGGTGAGCCTGGCCAAAGGTTTGCTGATTTTGTTTACTGTTTAAAAAAAAAAACTCTTGGTTTTATTAAATTTTTAATCTCTATTTTATCTCCTCTCTGATCTTTATTATTTCCTTCCTTCAACTGACTTTAGGTTTCTTTTGTTCTTTTTCCAGTTCTTTTAGGTGGTAGGTTAGGTTGTTTATTTGAAATTTTTCTTGCTTTCTGAGGAAGGCCTATATCACTCTGAACTTCCCTCTTGGCACTGTTTTTGTTGCATCCCACAGATTTTGCAGGACTAAGGTTTTATTGTCATTTTCTCAAGGTATTTTTAAATTTCCACTTTGACTTCACTGATTTTTTTTAGTAGCATGTTGTTTAGTTTCCATGTAACCATTTATTTTTTTCTCTTTCTGTGGTTGATTTCTAGTTTTATGCTCTTGTGGTCAGAAAAGATCCCTGAAATAATTTCTATCCTCCTAAATTTGTTGAAGCTTGTTTTGTATCCTATAATGTGGCTTATCCCAGAAAATGTTCCATATGCACTTGAAAAGAATGTGTGTTCTGTTTTTTATGGGCACAATGTCCTGAAAATATCAATTAAGTCTAACTATTCTATTGCATCACCCAGAATCTGTTGTCTTGCTGCTTTTATGTCTGGAAGATTTGTCCTTTGATGTCAGTGATGTGTTTAAGTCTCTCACTATTATTGTATTCCCATCAATTTCTCCCTTTATGCCTGTTAGTATTTCTGTATTAAGGAGCTCCTATATTGGGTATACATATGTTAATGACTGTAATATCCTCTTCTTATAGAGATCCCTTTATCATTATATAGAGTCTTTATTTCTCTTTCTTTATGGCTTTTATTTTAAAGTCTGTTTTGTTATGTGAGTATTGCTACCTCATGCTTTCTTGTCATTTCCATTATTATGTTACTATCCAAAGCAATCTACAGATTTAATGTGATCTCTATCAAATTACCCATGACATTTTTTTACAGAACTAGAACAAATAATCTTAAAATTTATACAGAACCATAAAAGACCCAGAATTTCCGAAGCAATCTCGAGGAAAAAGAACACAGTTAGAGATATAACACTCCCAAATTTCAGATAATACCATGGAGCTACAGTAATCAAAACAGTATGGTACTGGCACAAAAGCAAACAAATGGATAAATGGAACAGAACAGAGAGCCCAGAAATAAACCCACATACCTACAATCAATTAATCTTTGACAAAGAAGATAAGAATATACAATAGAAAAAAGACAAGTCTCTTTAGCAAGTGGTGGGGGAAAGCTGGACAGCCACATATAAACCAGTGAAGTCAGAATACTCCCTCATACCATAGATAAAAATAAACTCAAAATAGCTTAAAGACTTGAATATAAAATATGACACCATAACATTCCTAGTAGAGAACATAGGCAAAACATTCTTTGACATAAATCAAGAGAGCCCAGAAATAAACCCACATACCTACAATCAATTAATCTTTGACAAAGAAGATAAGAATATACAATAGAAAAAAGACAAGTCTCTTTAGCAAGTGGTGGGGGAAAGCTGGACAGCCACATATAAACCAGTGAAGTCAGAATACTCCCTCATACCATAGATAAAAATAAACTCAAAATAGCTTAAAGACTTGAATATAAAATATGACACCATAACATTCCTAGTAGAGAACATAGGCAAAACATTCTTTGACATAAATCACAGCAATGTTTTCTTAGGTCCATCACCCAAGGCAATAGAAATAAAAGCAAAACTGAACAAATGGGACCTAATCAAATTTATATGCTTTTGCACAGCAAAGGAAACCATAAACAAAATGAAAAGACAATTTACAGACTGGGAGAAAATATTTGAAAATGATGTGACCAACATAGGCTTAATTTCCAAAATACACAAACAGCTTCAGTTCAGTTCAGTTCAGTTCAGTTGCTCAGTCATGTCCAACTCTTTGCGACCCCATGAATCGCAGCACACCAGGCCTCCCTGTCCATCACCAACTCCCGGAGTTCACTCAGACTCACGTCCATCGAGTCAGTGATGCCATCCAGCCATCTCACCCTCTGTCGTCCCCTTCTCCTCCTCCCCCCAATCCCTCCCAGCAAAAAAAAAAAACCAATCAAAAAATGAGCAGAAGACCTAAGCAGACATTTCTCCAAAGAAGACATACAGATGGCCAATAGGCACACGAAAAGATGCTCAACATTGCAAGTTATGCAGATCAAAACTAAAATGACNCCCCCCAATCCCTCCCAGCAAAAAAAAAAACCAATCAAAAAATGAGCAGAAGACCTAAGCAGACATTTCTCCAAAGAAGACATACAGATGGCCAATAGGCACACGAAAAGATGCTCAACATTGCAAGTTATGCAGATCAAAACTAAAATGACATATTACCTCACACTGATGAGGATGGCCATCATTAAAAGTCTACAAATAATAAATGATGGAGAGGGTGTAGGAAAAAGGGAACCCTCTCACACTGTTGGTGGGAATGTAATTTGGTATAGCCACTATGGAAAACAGCGTGGAAGTTCCTTTAAAAAGTAAAAATAGAGCTACTATATGATTGAGCAATCCCACTTCTGGGCACATGTCCAGAAAAGAGGAAAACTCAATTTCAAAATGATACATGCACCCCTATGTTCGTGGCAGCACTGTTTATAGTAGCTAGGACATGAAAGCAGTCTACATGTCCACCAACAGACGACCAGCTAAAGAAGACGTGGTGTGCACATATACAGTAGAATATCACTCAGTCATTTAAAAAGGACGAAGTATGCCGTTTGCAGCACCATGGATGGACCTAGAGGTCACCATACTAAGTGAAGTAAGTCAGACAGAGAAAGACAGATACCATGTGATCACTTATATGTGGAGTCGAAAATATTACACAAAGGAATTTATTTACAAAACAAAAACAGACTCACAGATATAGAAACTTATGGTTATCAAAGAGGAAAGGGGGAAGGAGGGATAAATTAGGAGTTTGGGATTAGCAGATATAGACTATTATACATAAAACAGATAAATAAAGTCCTACTGTATATCCCAGGGAACTATATCCAATAAAAGAATATGAAAAAGAATAACTGAATCATTTGGCTGTATACCAGAAACTAACACAACATTGTAAACCAACTGTACTTCAAATAGACAAACAAATAAAGCAGAGTACCATGCCCATAGGCCTCCAGTTATAAACTTACTTGAAAATTCAAGAAACTTGGAAAGCCCACTGGAAGTGTCGGCAGGAGCCCATTTGGAGGGTTTTTCCAGGTAGGAAGTTTCAGGAGAAAGGCTCCTTAGGGATCACAGCCCCAGGCTCTGTGCATCCTAGAACCCCCACAGGGCTCTTGGGAAAGATATATCTAATCTTGGGGCTCAACAGAGGATGCAAAAAGTCAGTGTGTTATATCAAGTACATCAAAATATACTCATTGCTAATGACTTGTGCAATTGCTTAAAAATAAAACTAAAAGTTTTAAGTAAAAAAAAAAAAATCACCTATGGCTGATTCATGTTGCGATTTGACAGAAAACAACAAAATTCTGTAAAGCAATTATCCTTCAATTAAAAAATAAATTAGAAAAAAATCAATGTGATCCAAGGATGCTAAGTGAAGTGGATCAAAGTAGAAAGAGATATTCCATGAGTCTAAAGAATAGAGGAGACGTGAGTTTGATCTGTGGTCTGGGAAGATCCCACGTGCCACGGAGCAGCTCAACGTGTGCGCCACAACTATGGAACCTGTGCTGTAGAGTCTGTGCCCTGCAACGGCAGAAGCCACCACACTGAGAAGCCCATGTAGTGCAACTAGAGAGCAGCGCCTGCTCTGTGCAACTAGAGAAAAGCCCCTGCAGCAACAAAGACCAAGCGAGCCAATATATGAATAAATAAAATTATTTTTAAAAAAATACAGTCTGTATCTTATGCTTTTTTCCTCCAATTACTTCTTCACTCTGAATTCTTTCTTTAGGATTGTAAGTTGCAAACTGAATTATGTGGGTTAAATTCATTGCCATTCACTAATGATGGTGGTGGTTTAGTCACCAAGCTGTGCCTTGCAACCCCATGCACTAGGGCCTGCCAGGCTCCTCTGCCCGTGGAATTTTCCAGGCAAGAATATTGGCGTGGGGTGCCATTTCGTACTCCAGGGGATCTTCCCCACCCTGGGATCCAAGCCATGTCTCTTGCATCTCCCACGTTGGCCAGTGGATTCTTTACCACTAGTGCCACCTGGGAAGCCCCAAGAATACTGGAGTAGGTTGCCGTTTTCTTCTCTAGGGAATTTTCCTGACCCAGGGATAGATCCCATGTCTCCTGCATTGCAGGAGGATCCTCTACCACCGAGCCACCAGGGAAGTCCCTTGCTATGCAATTAACAAATATTTTCCAATCATTCATTCAATTCATTTGGACGGTGCATCCCTGGCCCTGTTGCACCGCAGCTAGTGGGGAAGAGCTCACGTGGCCCTGACCCTCCAGGAGCAGGGAGAGGAAATGAGCGATTACAACAGCTGGTGACCCACAGACACTTATCCAGTGCCCAGCATAGTACTGAGCACTGGACTCAAAGTTAACCCTTGCCCTGCCTTATGAGCCAGGACTGTCACCAACCCAGTGGATCATAAGCTCTGCCAAGAAACTTTGATTTGCCCTCTGGACATCCCCAGTGCCTAGGACAGTGCTCCATCAACAGATTTCCCCGACGGTCCAGTGGTTAAGACTCCCAGCTTTCACCGCGGTAGGGGTGTGAGGATGTGGTTGGGGGTTGGGGGGTGTGGTTAGGAAACCTAAGATCCTGCTTGCCACGTCGTGCGGCAAGCCACAAAATCCCACAGATTTCGCCTACCTGAGGAAGCTGCCACCATGTATACAACACGCTGGCATGTCTACCGCCTCAGATGACCTGACAGACACTCCCCCAGAGGATTCCCTCCGACTCAGGCTTTCGGCCACTGTCCCTTATGAAGTTAGTAAAGTTAGTTTCCCCTGACACCACCTCACCAAGGAAGCGAAGCTACAGAAGCTTCAGGAACTCTGGAGTATAGTCTCCAGTTCTAGTTCTTCTTTAGAGCTTAACTTCCTCTCCACACACGCACAGCCTCACACTCATAACGCCCCAGCTCACAGGCCGGCCTCCGTAGGCCAGCCTCTGAGTACACACTGGCCTGCAGCGCCTAGGTTAGGCAATGGTCTGGGGATGGACACCCGCGCGCGGCAGGGCGGGGAGAGGAACTGGGCAGACGGCGGCAGAGGCCTCGGCCCCGCAGGCGCAGAGGCTGGTGGTGGAAGTGGGCATCGAGGCTCTGGGGCCCGTCGGTGGAGTGAGTGTCCAAGCCAGTGCTGAAGCTTTTCTGAAAATGCTCGTCTGTGACTCAAAGGGAGCGTTTCTTATTGTGAGGAAAGTGGAGACAATTCTTCTGTTGAAGGAACTACGAACAAGTGAAGCAGAGAAGCCCCGAGGCCCGTGGAGATAGGAAATGCGGCCGAGAGGAGGCTGGAGGGCAAGGGGGCACGAGGTGCCTCGGGGAGCAGGCCCACCTTCCCCAGGGGCTCGCTCCCCCCAGAGCCCGGGGCGGCCCCGCCTCACTGCTGCCTCTTTTCTGCGCGGGGCTCTGGTTGAGACCTGCAGTCCATCTGGACACCTCTGTGAAGGGGAGAGAAAGGTGTGTGCACATACGTGGAGGGGGGCAGGGGGCAAGACCCTACGGTGGTTCCCTATCCTTCACACTGAAGAGCAAGGGCGAGAAGGTGAACACTGACAGAAGGGTGGACGACCAGCCAGGTCCTGAGCTCTCCTTTTCTTCCTTTTTTAAAAATTACAGCAAAAAATACGTAAAATTTCACTAACCATTTTTTTTATTCAGTGGCACTAAGCACATCCACAATGTTGTATTGATAGACCCATCACCATTATCTAGTTCCAGGGCTTTATCCTGACCCCAAAAGGAAATTGCCTACACATTAAGCAGTGCCCCCCTCCCCCCACCATTTCCTCAGTCCCCAAATCTCAGCTTTCCATCTCTACGGATTGACCAATTCTATACATTCCATATAAATGGAAATCACATACTATGTGGTCTTTTGTGTCTGGCTGCTTCTTTTCTTGGCTTTTTTCAAATTTCATCCATGTTGTAGTGTGGATCATTACTTCTATGGCTGAGCAACACTGCATCGTGTGGTTAATCCCACTTTTGTATATCCATTCATCTATTGATGGCCATTTGGGTTATTTCTACCTTGTGGCTATTGTGAAGTGTGCTGCTATGAAAATTTGCATACAAGTTCTTGCTCAACTATCTATTTTCAATTCTTTGGGGTAGGAGTAGAGTTGCTGGGCCATATGGAAGTTTGATATTTACTGAGGAACCACTTCTTCTTTTTACAGATTTTCACAGACTCAGGAGGCTGGGACTCAGAAGTGAGTTAGAAAAATGTTTCTGATTTTGGATTTCACACACCTGTAAAACTATAACTACCATTACCACCATCCCCACCCTTCAAAGTAATGGGGACTTGTGTCAGGAATAAGGCCCACCTCATAAAATGAGTATATTTTGAGTCAGGTAAACTCTTTGCCTTGTATTTGTTTTCCTATCACCTCCGCCATTGGGCTGTTTGGCAAACACTTGCCTGGTCCAATCTGCATCCGAAGTCGGAGTTTCCCTCTCCAGCTGCCCTAGGCTTGAGGAGCCTCTGGGGGATGCTCTCCCTTCTAGGCAGCCCTGGTCCCTGGAATGTTCTTCCTCATGGAGAGTTGGTCCTACTCCCACAGTCTCCCCAGTCTTTGCTCCCCACTCTGGGGGTCTCACAGACATTGGTCTCACTTCACTTATTTTGGGACTGGGACCTATGCTACTGTTTCCCAAATGCTCTATAGGGCTGAACATAGCCAACATGAGACACTGAGAGCAGAGGAGGTGGAGATGAGGGAGTCTCCCAATCTGTGAAGATGGTGGAGATGAGGGAGTCCCCCAATTTGTGAAGATTCTCAGCAGAAACAAAGAGACTCTCCAAGCTGTATGGGGGTGTGTGTGTGTGTATAGTATTCTGGTATTTCATAAACACTTCTCCTCCTACACACACAGAAAAAGTTATGAACAAGCTATAAAGACTAACAAAGTTTTGTTTTGTGGTTGGCTTGGCTTATCCCAGTTCAACATTTCTGTGTGAAAAGTCAGCAAGATAGCATGGGGAGAATTCAGAGCTGAGGCCTGCATTCAAATCAACCTTCCCCCATTACAGGGTGACCTTGGTGAGGTTAATATGTGTGCCACACTCACCAAATTGGTGGAAAAGGGATTTTAAGGCAGACTCATGAGATTACCATGAAGGTGAGGCTACAGAAGTGCCCAGCACACCATAAGTACTTGCTCCGTAACAGTTCTCACTGGAAGAAATCTGAGCAGCATGTTATACCTTCTATGAGCAAAATCAAAGTGAGAAGACATTATTTAATATACATTTGGCAAACAAAAATCCTTCAAAGAATCAAGTCCCTGTATGAAAAAACAATAACAGAAAGACGTGTTTGACGGTAAGGAACTCGGGAAGACACAGCAGGGGTGACATGAACAGCACTTTGGTCTCTTATCAGAGGATCCAGTGGCTCTGCTGAGGTCAAACCCTGTCCCCGCCACCTGGACAGTGGGAACAAGCTCTCCCAAGAGGATGGCCATGCCGTGTGTCCATGAGCCCCAGGGAGGCAGTTCCAACGGGAACTGGGAGGGACCTTACACGGAAGGGAGTTGGCTCAACCCACTGGGCAGGAATTACCCTGAGGAGGGGCCCTGGGTGGTCCCTGCCTTAGGAAGGAAGCTGAAAAGGGGACTTACCACCTACCTCCTCTAGGGAGGAGATTCAGTCCCTGGCTGGTCCTGTAGAATTTGGTATCAACTTCAACAGGGAAAGAATCAGGTCTCTTTATAAGCTGAATAGGATCTGTCATCTGATTATTTTGCAAGTACAGGTGGTGCTTTACACCTTCAGTCTGGGCTGCAGAATCTTCCTAGGAAGGGTCCCAAGCCCTCGAGATGTGCTTTCTTGGAAGGTCAGTGTAGACGTCTAGCCCGGGTCTGGCCTGCTTGGCAGTGTCCATAGGCAGCTCTGAGGCAAGAACAAACTGGAGGGGTTTCCTGCTTCCCTTTTGCCCTGGATCAGCTCCTGCAATCAGGCTGGAAGGCCTTCCTGCTGCCTTCTGTCCACCTTGGTGGGAATCCCAGTGACATAAACACCAGAGTCGGCCACAGCTGGAGGGTGGGGACCCACCTCCAACCCTCACCACTTCAGGGCTCCAACGCCAGCAGAGCCACCCAAGCTGCAGCTGTCCCTGGCTGGAGGCTGCTGCTTCTGGCCTCACCCACCTGGCCCGACTACATCAGGGCAAGCAGGAGTAGGCAGAGGGATTAACAGACAGATTTCAAATAGGCAACCATCGTGGAGATTTCTCACATCTGGAGAGCTCCACATAGTGTGAAAAGGGTCGTCACCCTCATATACCCCTCAGAATACTACCCCCTGGGAACCAAAAGGGAAACCGAGGCTAGGGAAAGGAAGAAACACAGCACCCATTAAGATGAGGCTGAGTCAGAACCCAGTGCTAGGACTGGCTATAGATTCGGTGCTATGTGTTGAAAGCAAAGAATCAAAAATTGGAATAACAGGTATCTAACATAACCCAGACAATGTTTAACCCATAAATGTCATACACTGCCTGCCTTCACACACACTGTCCCCCCAGCTGGGGAGCACTTTCTCTTCCCCACCTGCCAGCTGTGCTGACTCACCCTTTTGGACACAGTCTTTCGAACAGGGCGCATCCAAGCCAACCTGAGCTGTCACCCATGATGTCCTCACCTTTATAAAGCACACACCTTTATTATGACTCCTCATAGCACCTACGTGCTTGTCTCCTCTAAGATACTGTGGATTCTTTGAGAGCAGAGGTGAGTGTTTTTCATCTCTGAATCCAAAGCACAAGCAGAGGATGGGCACAGGGTAAATGCTCAGTAAATGTACGGTGAATGAAAAAGTAAATGTCTTCTTGCAAAACTGGTGGCCTCCATGTAATGGTCTAGTGCTGAAGCAAGGAGGTGGGAGCCTTCTCCTGGTCACTGGGGACAGGGCTCAGACACGCAGCACTTGCCAGACAGCACACTGTACCAGCACTGGGAAATGATGCTCTGACCCTGCAGGAGACGCCCTGGATGCAGAGCCACCTGAGCAGGATCCTGCTCAGATCCTCTCCATCAGAGGATGCCCTCACCATGTCCCGCTGTCAAGCAGACAGCTGCTGGGAAGAGGCAGTTTACCAAAGACCCTGACCCAGCTGAGGGCCTTGAGTGCCCCCTGGGCCCACCCCCAGCTGCTGTGAGGCCTCATGACTGCTGCTGCCAAGTCACAGCAGGGTTTCCCTGACAGTGTTCAAGGGACATTCTTGCAAGAGTGCTGTGAAGCAGCATTCTGTGATCAAACATGTGGGAAATGCTACCAGTCATATCGACTCAATGGTCATGAGTTTGAGCAAACTCCAGGAGATAGTGAAGGACAGGGAAGCCTGGTGTGCTGCAGCCTGGGTGGCAAAGAGTCGGACATGACTGAGCTACTGAACAATGATAGTATGACCCCCTTGAAGATTCCCCCATGTGTGGTGTTCTAAGGATTCTGAGGTGTATATAGCAAAAATTGTGACTGGGTTTTGACACAGTATCTGCCTAACCTATTAAATACAGAGCCTCACCCCCACTGTCACATATACATTCCCTCTCCCTTTATTTTTTATTTAAAAAAACCTGTTAACATTCTATGGAAATAGGGTTTCAAGGAACATACTTTGAGAAATGCTGATGGATCACCTCATAGGGCCACCAGGAAGTGGGTGACCGTGGTCCAGAAAGGGTGCCAAGGATCTCTCACCAACCAGTCCACAAACTTCCTGGGAGTTTTAAAAAGACTCAGAACCACTGAGTCCAGTGAAAAAGACGAAGGAAGCAGCTGCTGTGAGCCTGTTTTCCCATCTGCCAAATGAGAATGAGCAGACTATCTGTCTGGGGTCACTAGATGAGATCTTGGAGGTGTGCATTTGTGGAAATCTGACCCCCAGCACAGCTCCTGCATGTCACACAGATTCAATCAAACTTACCCAAGTGACAGCTGTGCACAGGAGCGATGAAAAGGGCAGGAGAACAGCAAAGAATGGACACAAAACTTCACAGCACCTAACTCAGGGGTCCATGTATATATTAGGGACAAACTGATAGGCTCTGAAGATATGAATACATTAAAACCATGAGAATCCCTGGTACCTCTAGCCCCAGGAGTCTATGAGTCGGCAAAAGCGTGGGTTCAGAAGCCCACCAGACCCAGGTCTCAGCCAGCTCCGCTCCTTCCCGGCTGGGGAACTGGCCTGCAGCTCCACTCCTGTGTCTGTGTCCCCAGCATTCAGGATGAGGTCAAACCATGCCAGCCCCCAGGCTGGTGATGAGGAGAGATGACACTGGAGTCCAGCAGCCGCACAAAATAGGTGCTCAATGATTGTGTCTCCTTAGAGAAGGTTGGGATGCGAGGAACATTTATAGAGGCATCTGTCAGTGATGTCTAAAATAAAACCTCTTTCTCCAGTCATGTGGGAAGTTGGCTTCCACAGGTGAGAGGATGAGAGGATGAAGGAGGAATAGCACCTGCTGGATCAATGGACGGGAGGGAGAATACGACGAGACTCCAGGAAGCACGGTCATGACTGCCTCTAGCAGCCAGCAGAGGGGGAAGGGGCACTCGTGGCCCGGAGAGGGAGAGATGAGAAGCTGTACCTCCTAAGGAGACCAGTATGCAGCCAAGCAGAGATCACAGTAAAGGTGACAACTCTGCAAAGGCTCCCATCCACTGTGCATGTCCTACAGATCAGGTATTTGAGGCACGCTGGCCCTAAGCACCAACAGAGAAGCCAAGTTACCTGACCCTGGCCACATAGCTGGCCAGCCACAGGGCCGGACCAGAACCCTGAGCCTGAGTCCAGGGCACACGTTCTTTCCACTTGTCCGTGCTCCCCCTCAGGACAGGACCATCCATTCACATCTTCTCTTCCTCAAGGGTGGGGACTGGATCTGACTCATCTCAGCATTCCCAGCACATGGCAGAAATGCAGCAAGTGTTGGTCAAATGAATTGCATGCTTGAAAACATTTCAGAAACCTGTTGGACCTAAAAGTCAAAGTCCCTTTCCCAGACTATGACACAGTAGAAAACTACACTAGCTGATGCCCTCCTGAGGAATGTGGCTTGAGGAAAAATTCCAAATTCGCCTAGAAAATGTGAGCACCTAAGTCCTTCTACAATGTAATATAAGAGTCTTCTGCTCAAAGTGGGAAAGCCCTACAGGGTTATGGGGTGAGCAGCGTGGAATATCAGAGCATTGTCTTGCCTGACCACAGACAAGGAGACTGAAGGTCAGGAAGGAAGAGATTCCTCAAGGTGACACCTTGGGCCTCCCCCTTTTTCCTATATAAAAGGCCGCCTCTGAAAGAAAGAAAAGATGCATTCAACATACACATCCTGAACAGCTGTTGTGTGTTGTCTACAGCAGGTGCAGAAACGTGCTAAAGCAGAGTCATCACACAGAACAGTAAGGGGCCCCAGTGGCTGGAGGAGTGAATTCTGTGTAAGGGAGCTGATTTAAGCTTCATTTGATAGGCGACATTAGGGACCATTAGGGATATGTTAGAAGGTCTAAGGAAAGATATGGAAGAGTGGCTAATCTTGCCCCCATATATGTGTTCCCCCATCTAAGTACAGAGTTCTGCATTGTGAGGCCACTACCTGAACAGTGACTACACTTCCCAGTTTCCTCTGCATCCAGGTGGGGCTACGTGACTATGAGAGGCCGATGGGACATAAGACGGAGGAACCAATGGAATGTGAGCAGTTAAGAGCAAGACAGCTAAGAAATGGTTATACGCCTTCTTCACCATCCCTTTCCCCTCTGCCAGCCAGAAACGAAGACTCAGAAGCTCCCAGGAATGGCAGAGCCACAGATGAAAAGAGCAGGGTCCCTGAATGACCATGTGTTTCTGCCAAGCAGAAGCAGCCGTATTGGACTTCATGGGAGAATAAGTTTCTACCGTGTCGGACTTTTGTTACAGCAACAAACTTCACCACTACTGCAGCAGGGAGGGGGAAATGGGTGTTTTGGGTCTAAGGCACAGTGGTGTGTTAAGGCATAGCGTGTTTCAGGGAATGGGGAAGGTCTGCTGATGGCGGGAACATCGGCCATGTGAAGAGGATACTGAGATTCAGAAAGCTCACGCTGCTGACCACAAGGAGGAGGGTCACGTACAGGGATTGTTTCCAGGGGCCCTGGTGTTGCTGGCGCTACTCTCGAAGGAAGAGTGGAAATTGTGAATGGTTTCCTGTAAAATCTGTCTCTCGCGTCCCTGTGGAGGAAATTGAAAACAGACACAGAAAGTCTTGTTAAATCTTTTAACCATTAATTCAGTTGACACAGTCCTGTTAACATTTAACTCATACTTGAAAAACCCATGGGTGTCTCAGGGAAAGCAAATTACCTAATTGAAAGAGTACTGGGTTTAATAAAAACATTCTGAGTCAGCACCCACAAACACAGCATGCCAGGGCTGGAAAGCCCCCCAAGATGCAGAGGTCCAATCTCCCAGAGGAGGATGGGCAGCAGAACCCAGAGAGCCGGCATGACTTATCCTGGGTCATTTGGCCCAGAAAGGACATCTCCTACCCTGCCCTGCTCTGTGCTTGCTCTGTGCATATTTCCAGTCGTCATATTTCCAGGGAATTTTCCAGGAGCCGAACTTTCTGATACAGACTCAGAGTCTGAACTGCCTTGACTCCCCCTTGTCCAAAAGATGACAGGTCCATCTCCATAGTGATTCACTTCTCACCCCATCCTTGCAGACTCCCCTCCTAGTTGCCACCCTTTACAAACACATTTTAAGATGGGAAAAGAAGGGGGATGTGGACATTTCTTTAAGTCCAAAGAACATCTTCACTGAATACGTAACTGAGAGACAGTAATACACAGAGATTAATAACAGAGACTGGAATCAAACAGCCTGGGTTCAAATCCCAACCCCTCCCATTTACAAGCTGGGTTACCTTGAGCTAGGTACTTCATCTCTCTGCGACTTAATTTCTATAAAATGAAGATGACAGTTGTAACTCAAAGGGTGCTGCTGACATTGGGCTGTGGGTGGGTAGCAGGAGGTTGGCATGTCCTGATCTCAGAGGGCACCAGTGTAAATTAAAAAAAAATTTTTAAACCAACAAATACTTGTGGTCAAAATCTAAAGTAAAATAGACAGCCAGTGGGAGTTTGCTGTGTGACACACGGAGCTCAACCCAGTGTTCTGTGACAACCTAGAGGGGTGGGATGGGGTGGGAGATGGGAGGGAGGTTCAAGAGGGAGGGGACATACGTATGCCTGTGGCTGATTCATGATGACATATGGCAGAAATCAGCACGATATTATAAAGCAAGTATCCTTCAATAAATTTTTTTAAAAATAAAGCAAATTAAAAGTGAATAATCTCTGGAAAACTATTCCCTGCCAAGAGTAGGGGGGGAAAAAAACCTCTACCAAACATGACTAGACCTTAACCTTCCTCTTCTTTCATTTCATGGACTGCCCTTTCCAGATTTCTAAGCAGGGACCTCTACTGCTGATGAGGCTCCTGGACACCCGGAAGGGCAAGAGGAGTCTCCCTTTACACAATCCACCCCAGACACCTGGAAAAGTGCCTTCAGGATTCCATCAACACACACCTAAAGGCTATGGGGCAAAGTCAGAACATCAGAGGTGGGGTCAGAGGACCCCGAATCCCTACTCCACCACTCACTCTGTCCCAGGGGTGACCCCATGCTGATGAGTTTCTACATCTGTAATAGGGGGAAGGCATTGCATGCTGGTGCTGTGATGTGGCTCAACCTGAAATAATGAATGGGCGTGATACTGTGCAAACTGCAGAGGGCTAAAAAATAAATAGAGGGGATGACAGCCATGTCATTATTAGACCACCTTAGCCTTAATTGCTTGAGAAATGAGGTCAGGGTGAGACAGGGTTCCAGCGCGCTCCTAACCTCAGGAGTGAGCCGTAGATGATGAAAACCATAATCGCTCCCTGCATCCACAGCTGATTGAAGATGATAATGATAATTGCCCTTTAAAAACCCCAGGCTTCAAAGGACCATCCAGATAATTCTCAAAAGAAAAAAGCAAATGGCCATTAAAAGTAGAAAAAACAAAACAAAACCACGTTCAGTCTATCTAGTAGTTAAAGAAATGCAAATTAACATAAGGCATACTTCTTGGCCTATCGAGTTAATAAAAATTAAAAAGCAAATGGATAGTACCCAGTGCTGGCAAGGGTGCCCCTGGAACTTATATCCACAGCTGGTGCAGATGTTTACTAGCTCTTTCTGGAAAGTATTTCAGGATGAAGTACTATATACCTCGATTTAGACTTTTTGACTCCATAATTTCACTTTTTTTTTTTAGATATCTATTCTGAGGAGATAATTTCAACCATACACGAAGTTGCCCACTGCAGCACTATTTATAAAAGTTTGGAAGTCTACATATCCAACAAGTAGGGATTAAAGAAAAATAATTTTAGTACATCCTAGCAAATTTATTTTATTATATTAAAAAAGAGTTCTTAATGACATGGGTAACTGCATATATTTAACATTAAACGCAGTAAGTAGAATATAAAATTATAGATTTAAATTTATCTCAGCCACATAAAGAAAAATACTCAGCATAAAACACTGCAGAGTGATCTTCCCAAATACCAACAGTGGTGGCCTCTGGGTGGCTAGATTGTGATTCCTTTGTAAGTTCTTTTCCCTTTTCTGGCACTGCATAAATTTAGTACAACGAATATACACAGCTTTGATAATCACATTAAAAAAAAAAAACCAGGAATGGAAAGAAGCAATGGCTTAGGACCAATTAAAGGTGAAACTCAGGCTATCATTTCCGGCTAACCTTCTCCAATATACCACTTGTTCAAAACTAACAAATAAGCAGACTCTTTTTATTCGTGACTCAAATACTGAGGTGGGTTCATCAGGAAGTCAAATGGCTTCCAGGCTGAGGGGCCACACTGCTTTGCTAATATTCGTATGGCTGAGCCAGGTTTTGGGCGAATATTCATTAAAACAAATTATTTTTTGGGTAAAACATTCAAACTTTTTTGATTATGTAAGAAACACATTTTACATTACAACCCATGTAAACTGACGCAACTGAAACAAGCTTTAGTGTTCTTACCTGCAGAGAATGTTGATATTTTCTACTCTATTCTATTTCCCTTGTTAAAATGCTGCTCATGAACTACTAAAAAGTTGATTCCACAAGCCCCCAGTGTGTTGTGGACTGCAGCTAGAAAGACATGGGGGTGAGAGGGCAAGGAGAGCTGGGCTTATCCTCTCCCATGTGTCCCGAGTTCTCAGATACGGACAGAGCATTTGAACCACAGTGGGTACTCTCTTGGCCAAGGTTGGGTTTCAGAAGTAAAAGGATGAGCGTTAGGAGAAGCTCATGCCCTGGAGCAACCAAAGAGACAGGAGTCGGGGTCAGGCAGGTCCAGCCCAGAAGAGAAGCAGCCCCCGGCATCCAAAGAGCTCTTAGAAGCCACACTCAGTCTAAGAAATACTTTGCTTTTTCTAAGAAGCAGCACAGACTTGCAATGCTGACCTAGAGTACGGAAGATACATTTGCTTTTGTGACATTCAGCTTCTCCCAATCACATCTTTGCTCTCAGATACAGTTGATACACATGGTCCTCATTTCCACAGGATTCTGTCTGGCACAGCTGACCCTCCAATAACAGGGCTATTATAAAGCAATTGGTTCAGATCAACCCCTTCCCTTTGCACCGATCTCCATGGGGAATCGCTTGACTTTGCAGGGTGCACACTGCCTGTGGGGAGGACATGGATGTCTTGGTGTGTTGGAAGCACCTGGGATCTTTCAGCTGGGAGGTGGTCAGCTGAGGGCCCCAAGGAAGATCACTGTTATGGGTTAAATGTTTGTGTCCTGTGTTGAAACCCTAACCCCTCAAGTGATGGAAGGTGATTAGGATTAGTGAGGTCATAAGGGTGGAGCTCCCGTGATGCCATCCATGTCCCTGTGAGAAGAGATAAAGAGAGATTTTGCTTCTATTTTGGGCCACATGAGGAACTGAGAAGGTGGCTACGTGCAACTTGGAAGAGGAGCCTCACCAAACTCAACCACTCTGGCACCCTGATCTTGGACTCCCAGTCTCCATACTGTGAGAATTAAACTTCAGTTTATAAGCCACCCCATCTAAGGTACTTTGTTTTGCAGCCTGAACTATAACAATCACCAACAGCTGTTACTCTGCTTCTCTTGATGGGGCCCTGTTTAGTAAACAAGGAGAAAGGGGAGGCCAATGGAGTTGAGAGAAAACTATAAAAAATGTCCTAGTCTGTACAGACTTTAAGAAAAATAGCCTCCTTTGGAGTGGGGCTCAAGATGTTGTATCATTCACTTTGACGATGACTATTAAGTTGCCTAAGATTTGCAAACCAACCTTGTGTGTATTCTTTTTGTGGTTCTGGACCAAAGAGGCCATGGCCACAGACGGCAGAGGGGAGGTTCAGAAATGCTGGCAGTTATCATCTGCCAAGACTCAGGCCCTGCTCCAGTGACACCCAGCTCCGGTCTTTCCACACCCTCTAAGGTCCTTACCAGCCCTCCATCTAGAACCTCTTTTGTCCTTCCTTTTCGACTGGTCTAGGCTTGGCTTTCCTCACCTCCATCCTCTCCTTGGCTCACACATCTGGCCCTTGCAGGCCTGAAGAAGGAAGGGTGCTAACTCCTGAGCTAGAGCGTCCTCACCGTCACTCCTTGTCCTCTCAACGAGCCTCTGTGTACTTGACTGGGCTACCCTCAACCACGCTGGGAGTCCTAATCTGTCCCCTCTGGGCTCCTCTCACACCAGGCTCCTTGCGCTCCATGATTCAGCCACTTCTTCAGTTCTTTTCATTGATTAATTTTTAAAAACGTTTGGCCACACTGCACAGCACGTGGGATCTTAGTTCCCTGACTGGGGACTGAACCCGTGCCTCCTGTAGTGAAAGGCTGGAGTGGCAGGGACCACCAGGGAAGTCCCCTTTGGTTCTTTAAATACACCACACATGTCAGTGCGGCCCCTGTGCTTCCCTCCGCCTGTACCTTCATCTGCCCCTGTGCCAGGTGGTCCTCATCTTCCTTCGGATGGCGGCCCTCCTGCCCTTCCTCGGGGACGTCTCCCAGGCCCTTGCCTTACCAGGCCCCACCCCCTCACCGGGAGCTCTCACAGCAGTTCGCCTCTCCTGTGCTTGTGGATTACACCAAGGCAGGACAGCACACAGGGCAGGACACAGACACCGGGTTCTAATCCTGGCTCTGCCACTTACTGACTGGGTGATTCTGGGAAAGTTCTCGGATCTCTCTGTGCCTCAGTTCCCACCTCTGTAAACTGGAACCAACCTCAGGGGCCTTCCGTGAGGGTGACACGAATGACTAGATGTGATGTGCTCAGAACAGTGTTGGGCTCAGATTCTCCATGCTCAGCACTCACACATGGCAGAGTCAAAGGACAATTTTTTCATGAATAAATCAATGGTCCGAAGACTTTAGTGCTGGCTTCGGGTGATCCTCCCACAGTAAGCTACACTAAGGTTTCTGTTCCCTGGATGAACCCTTCCCAGCAGCCCGGACCTGCCTACCTCCTGCCCTTCACGTCTAAGGGAAGGGCAGAAACGGTGCTGGTCTTGGAGTCAGGACTCACAGTGCCTCTCGGAGCCTCTGCTTCCCTCTCTGTGAAGTGAGGAGGTGAGTGTCCCAGACAGGTGAGCAGAATCAAGGAAGAGACCTTACAGAGCAGAAGGAGCACAGAGCAAAGCCCTGCAGGAAAATGCTCAGGCTCACATACCTGGGTAGCAGTGCCAACCACAACAGCTGGAAGGCCCACGTCACAGCCTTGATGTTGTTGGTGAGTCTCTAAGCCGTGTCTGACTCTTTTGTGACCCCATGGACTGCAGCAAGCGAGGCTGCTATGTCCATAAGATTTCCCAGGCAAGAATACTGGCGTGGGTTGCCATTTCTTTCTCCAAGGGAATCTTCCTGATCCAAGGATTGAATCTGCATCTCCTGCATTGGCAGGCAGATTCTTTACCACTGAGCTAGCAGGGAAACCCACCCCACAGCCTACAGACAAGCAAAACAGCGATGACAAAAATGGCAATAAAACCAGCCCCCAGCCTGAGTGGACTAGGGCTGGGTTGGGGAAGGGTGGCAGGGCTGGCTGAAGGAGGAGCCGCCTCCAGACAGATCCGCCCTCCCCACCCCCAGCTCTGCTCCTGGGCTGAACACGGGAAGTGTGAGGGAACCGGCCACCCAAATTAACTAAGGAAATGTACATGAAGTGATCTGTGAGTGACAAAATGCTACATGGATATTCACTTGCCATTGTCACTACAGGTCTGATCAATGTTTTTGTGCCTACCCGGCCACACAGAGACAGAACCATCAAACAGTCACAGTCTCTGACAGAACCTCACGCTGTGGAACACAGCCTGAGGAACAAGACAATAGAAGAAAACGCAGAAATGCAGAGAAGTCCAGTCTGGTGCTACTTATAATGGTCACATCCCATTACTGCCCAGCGAGTGAGGAGCTGTAAGGCAAAGTGGGAAGAAGCATCAGGTAAGCAAGTATATTGGTTTGGCCAAAAACTTTGTTCGGGTTTTCAGTAAGCTGCTATGAAATATGAAACACACAAAACAATCCAGCCCACAGTAGAAGAAAAGGCAAAAGGCAAAGGAATGTGAACAGCCCAGGAGCAACTGTACAGCTGTAGAGTGACCGGTGCCTCACTTCTGTGTTTTGCTTGCTTTTTGCATATGTGCCTTTGGGTGGGTGGATGCGGGCATTGCTAATCTTTAGCTTTAAAGCTGATGACAAAAGTGCAGGATGCCAACAATAACAACAGTGACTGGCAGATCTCTGTGTGCCAGTTGCTCTGCTGAGCATCTCAGTCTTGGCAGTCAGCCCATCACCCCCACCCTCCAGAACAGAAAGCTAGGCTCAGAGAGGGGTGCGACTTGCCCAGGGTCACTGTAAGTGGAGGAGCTGGGTCAGCCTGACTTGGGGGCCTGTCTTCATCAACTTCCACTGTGCTCCAGAGGGCAAAACTCAGCCCTGTGGGTTGAGATGATTGGAGGGAATATTTAAGCTGGATCTAAAGAGAAACCATCTTATGAGAAGAGAGGCCTGGAAAAGGAACAGACATACTGGAAGGTAGTGACCCACTGGCCTTGAGAAGTGTGTGAGCGGGCCAGCCTCCACCAGGCATGTGGGGGAGACAAATCAGACCATGAAGGTCCTTGGAACACCAGGGCCAAGGATCCTAGTGAAGCTCTCAGCTGTTTGAAACAGAAAAAAAAAAAAAAAGATTGGGAACAATACCTTGCCTGCATTCAGTTCAGAAATTGCTGCCAAAATCTGCTGCCTGGATCCATCTGTCTTAATACCCAGCTCCTTCAAGTCGCCGTCGGTGAGTGTGAGGAATGCTTCCATATCCACCTGGGAGAGAGAGGGGGATTTGCTACCATCTGCTCGGTGCCACACCTCTTTTTTCCCAATCACAACCGGACTATCATGATTATGAGCTATTAGTGCTTATTAGTAGTGAATTAATGATGATTTACTACTTTCAATTCCCAGCTTTACGCTGAATGTTTATTTGAAAATATCATTAAAAATAAACTCTCCTCAGCTCTCACCCTGGAATTTTTAGAAGTGCATTCTGGAAAGACTCTGAAAACTAAGTAAGGGAAGTCTCTGAGAGAGTAATCTGGGTGATCAGAGTGGTAGAAAGCCAAGTCCTGCTGATAGAAAGTTCACTGCAATGTTGCTACACTCTGAGCAGTATAGGATACTGTACAGAAAATATGAGTATATGGCGGTACTCACCATGTCTACCCCTCAAGGACAAAAGAGATGCAGACTATGGAAAGACAGTGAGAAAAGAAACACACAGAAGCGATAAAGGCCAGAAAGACTGTGGAGAACCAAGGCAGAGACGGGCTCAGAAAATGGGCATCTCAAAGCTGTTCGACCCCTGGTTTTTACCGGAGAAATTCTAACATTTCTGGCATCCCTGCCAGGGCCTCAGCTCCAGGAGAAATTTCTCCCCTTTCTTTCAATTTTCATTTTACTTTCCTGGATTAAAAAAAAAAAAAATCTTGAATGAAGTTTGAGTCAGTGGGGAAGGGTCTGCTCCTGCACCCAACACCATGCTCTCTCTGAGATGCAGAGAGGGCCCCTGTGATAACGATAAGCTCCCTGCATCTCTCTGGGCTTTACAGATCACAAGACATTGACAGGCTGAAGGAAAGATGACATGGTTTTGATGGAAAACACCTGCCCCCTAACCCTACTGGACACTCCCCTCCCCCACCATCCCAGACCTGAGGCAGAGACCCCAAACCCCAGCCTGCATGTGGGTCCCTGTGGCCAGCTCCTCAGAAAGCATGGAACACATGAAATAAAAGCAGGCACCCATCTGCAAACAGGAAAGACTTTTTTGACAATGAGAAAAACTGCCACTGAAGTTTGAGGCATCGAGAAGGTAGGAAGGACTGGGAAGGGCAGAAAAGCAAAAAAAAAGGAAGAAAGTCGTGGCACCCCTGACTCCTTCTTGAACTGAAACACACACTCCTTCACTGGGCCTCCAGCCTGCTGGAGACAAGGAGGGGTTTTCATGCTACATTAACTGTGACCGTTGTCATGTACTAAACTGGGCACTAGAATGTTCTAGGCCAGTGACTGTACCCTGGTAGCTAATGGGCCCACTGAGGAGTTTTATTTCGCTGACAGTAAAAATTTTAACATCTTATTGAGATGTAATTCATTTACCATACAATTCATCCATTTAAAGTGTAAAACTCAATGATTTTTTAGTACAGAGTTGTGTGATCGTCACCACACTTAATTTTAGAGCATTTTCATCACCCCAAAAAAGAAAACCCATACTCATTAGCAATCACTCCCATTCTCTCCTCCCCACATTCCCTGGCAACCACTAATCTGCTTTCTGTCTCTACAGATCTGCCTCTTCTGGACGTTGCATATAAATGGAGTCACACCACACGCGGCCTTTCCTGACTGACTTCTTTCTCTCAGCCGTGTCTTCAAGGCTCGTCTGTTTTGTAGAGTGTATCACCACTTCCTTCCTTTCAATGGCCAAGCTACATTCCAAGGTAGAGTGATAACACATTTTATTTACTCATTCATCAACTGATGGGCATTTGGGCTATTTCTGCCTTTTGGCTATTATGAATAGCGTTGCTGTGAACACTGTGCAAATGTACGCTTTCAATTATTGTGGGTATATACCTACCTAGGAGTGGCATTACTGGGTCATATGGTAATTCTCTTCAACATTTTGAGAAACTGCCAAACTGCAGAACAGTAATTTTTTAAAATGTGATTGTGAGTGCTTTTAGGATTTTGAGTAAGAGCAAACAGGAACTCTTTTAGACTAATACAGACTCTTTATGTCCAGATACTTGACACAGATTCATTAGAATTTGCTTCTTACCTACTTGAAACCTAAAAACTGGCTAGGTAATCCCTTCAACTAAAGGAGAACAGAACCGTCACAAAACTTGACTACAGAGAGCAGAGCTCAAAATTACAAAATTTTACTGTAACACAACAAGCCAGAAGGTCCCCAGGATTTCACTGTTACGAATGAACCAGATGTGCTGAACACAAATTCTATTTCTTCAGCCATCTCAATGAAAAAGATCAATCCAGGCTTAAAGAATGACAACATACGCATTTAGACAACTGTTTTACGCTAAGATTTAAATGGACACTCAAAAAGAGTATTCTTACCTCTTGCTCCTCAAAAATGGGCTGATATTTCTCAAGAGATAATTTCTTAAGGATTCCAGTCAGTTCATCTTCAAGAGGGAAAGAATGTAAAATAAGATATTTTAGAATTTGGTAAAATTGCCTCAAGAGTGGTCTTCAAACTTTCATAAAGTCGTGGTAATCTTATTTCAAATGAAATTCTACAAGAAGCCCCGACACAGAAAGCAGATCTACACTGCACTCCTGGGGTGTAGCTGCAGGTGGGTCTCGAGCCACGTGCTGGTCATACTCCTCCCTCAGGGCAGGCTCCCAGCATTCCCCAAACCCCAGATCGGGCTGTGAAGACAGAGATGGGGAGCTTCATGGCTAGGCTGACCCTCCAAGTTCTTCGCATTCTAGCTTCTGGGCCTAAAACCCTGCACTCCATCCCAGAACAATTTTAAATTATGATTTCTCAACTGCTGTTAGCTACACTTGGAATAAACACTAAGACTAGCACCCCTCAGCTAGTCAGAGAAAGACCTGGAGAGAACAGGCAGGTGAGCTTCAGAGTCAAGGTTTGGTTTAAGCATTTGGAGACTGTGGGCTTCCTGCAGAAAAGGCGGGGCTGAGTGGAACAGGAGAGCCAGGTGGACACAGGCCAGGGGAAAACAGAAGATCTGGGGTATCAAGTTATCAGAGCAGGGAGGGAGACAGAGAAGGAGACAAGACCAGCATCTGGGGGGCTCAGAGAAACATCCATTCACACAGATGAGGCACTGGGGACTCAACAGGGACCAAAACAGACCACAAGCAAGCTGACAGGTCAGTAAGGAAAAACAGCAGGGTGGGAGAGGTTGCCAGGGGGTGTGAGAATGCTGTTTTATAGAGGGTGGTCAGGGAAGGTCTCTCAGGAGGTGACATTTTAGCAGTAAATGAAAGAGTGAGCTGGGCAGATACCAAGGTGAAGAGCACCAGCAGCATCCAGGCAGAGAGAACCGCAAGTGGACAGGTCCTGGGGCAGCGGGTGCAGCTTACAGAAGAGAGGACTGGAGGTTAGGTGGTCAGAGGTCCACTCATTCACCATCCAGCAAGGGCTACTGTGCCTCCTACATGCTGGGAATGCAAGTACAGACAGGTCCCTGTGGTAAAGGAACTCAGCGTGACTGGCAAGATATACTGAAGGGGGCGACGGACGATGCCCCGTGCTCACCATCAGGCACCCTGTACTGGATACCCACTTGCTCTTAACAACCCCATGTGGCAGACCCTGTTACTGCTCCCACTACAGATGCGGAAGTCACAGAAAGCTGGCACCGTATCTCGGGTGAGACCACACCACTGGTCCACAGCACAGTGGGGATTCAAACCCAGTGGTTTAGCTACCAGGCCTGTGCCACAAGCCACTCTGCCACCTCTCCCACAGGTGGTGAGCACATGGTGAAGGGCATGACTAAGGGGACAGAGAGGACAGCCGACCAGCCCAGGGGACCAGAAAAGCTTCACGGAAGAGCTGCTAATGAGCAATGGTGTTATGAGATGAAATGAGTCCCAGCCCACATACAATCCATTATAGATTCAGGACGCCTATAATGCTGTTCCCTCCATGAGCCTCTCTTCACATCTGCGTGCTGGCTTTCTGGGAGGGGGAATGCACACATATATGTAGACACAGAACCTTACGGCAGATCTTACTCATGTAAGGATGTATGTGCACAATTTATATATGATAATAAATTACATGACACTCTATATTATAAACTCCATATAGCCAATGCCTTCACTGGATATCAGGCATTTCACTGAATGTCTTCACTGATTTTTGCATCATTCTTGTAGCCAGAGCGAATGAGTATAGTTCCTACATGAAGGCTTGCTGATGCGTCTGTTTAGGTGAACATGTGAGATGAAATGAAAAAACGAAGATGAATGTTGGAACTTCATGTGAGCAACTCTGCTCAATCAGATAAAGGTTTTCAAATCCTGAAAGACTATTTAGACTATTTTCTCAATTTTCAGTGGTAGAACAGCTATAGGCATGACACTTCAAAGTTTAACTTGCATAATTAACATTGTCTAGATGATATCCAGATGATCAATAAAACATTAACTCAAGTCCTGGTGGGTATTTGCTGATTTCCATGGTGTAAATACATCAGCATGGCTGATTTCAACCTGCCAATGTCATATTCCTGAAGACGCAGAGAAGTAACACATCAGTACACAGTATTCCCACCACGAAGAAAAAAGAGACATAAAGAACTTCAAGAGCACAGATATTAGAATGCAGTAAAAGATTAGAAAATAATATATTTTGATTTAAATGCCACATACCTTAACATGTAGCATAATCAGCTTAATTATAAGTTCATGTAATTTGACTTGTGTATTTTTTTAACACATATTTCTGTTTGTTGTTGTAACTTGACTTTTAACAGCTGTGTTTAGTTGCCAGCTTATATGTTTCCTTGGAGAAGAAAATGGCAACCCACTCCAGTATTCTTGCCTAGAGAGTCCCTTGGACAGAGGAGTCTGGTGGGCTGCTGTCCATAGGGTCGCACAGAGTCAAACACGACTGAAGCGACTTAGCATGCATGCATGCATTAGAGAAGGAAATGGCAATCCACTCCAGTATTCTTGCCTGGAGAATCCCAGGGACAGAGGAGCCTGGTGGGCTGCCGTCTATGGGGTCGCACAGAGTCTGACACGAATGAAGCGACTTAGCAGCAGCAGCAGCAGCAGATGTTTCCTATAAATTTAACAATCAGCTCTGGCCCAACNATGCATGCATTAGAGAAGGAAATGGCAATCCACTCCAGTATTCTTGCCTGGAGAATCCCAGGGACAGAGGAGCCTGGTGGGCTGCCGTCTATGGGGTCGCACAGAGTCTGACACGAATGAAGCGACTTAGCAGCAGCAGCAGCAGCAGATGTTTCCTATAAATTTAACAATCAGCTCTGGCCCAACTGCACACTATCTGCTCATCCCCGCAGCCCGGCCCGAGTGCCATTCTTCAGTGAAGCCCACGATGATGCTGCATGCCTTGCTGGTAACACAGGTTTAATCCCCCCTTGCGTTATAATCATTTAATGTTGTTATGCAGAACATATCTGAATCCCCAGCCTGATGACCAGGACACCAGCACAGGTCACAGCTCCCAGGGCTGCCCCAGGCACCTTCAGGGAGTGAGTGTGAAGCTGACATGACATTGTTGCCACCTCACCATTTCCTTCAGGAGGAGTGAACAGAGGGACACGGCACAAGCAGGGCAAAGGCTCGCACGTGACCCTTCACCGAGGCTACAGGTTTTCCACAAAAATATCATCAAGGATGGCTCTCTAGTGATGGACTCCAGGCTCTGGTCTGTTATAATCTAATGCCTGCAAGCCAAGGGTCTTGCTGCCTTGGGACCCAGAAACCCCAGGAAGCAAAAGTAGGCTTTCTAAGCCAGAGAAGGTAACCTTAAAAAAAAAAGTGCTCTCAGGTCCTCCTCTGTTTTTTATCCCAACGAGGCTTTGCAAACGTTTTTTCCAATAATGAATGAGAGGGGAGAAGAGTGGGCACAGACCAGCAATCAGATACCCACTGTCTCAACTCTTTTGGGGGAAAATGTGGGGCACAAACCCCAAACTGAACCACTAGGAGTTTAGATTCCTGAGGCCTTCCGAGGCAGGAGAGTTCATGGGCGGGGAACTTAAGATGCCACACAGAAATTCTCTGGTGGTCTAGTGGTTAGGACTCCACACTTTCACTGCAGAGGACCCAGATTCAATCCTTGGTTGGGGAATTAAGATCCCACAAGCCACGTGGTGTGGCAAAAAAAAGAGATCATTATATGTATATATATAAAGAAAACACAGGGAGGAATGGGGCTGCTAGCCAGCCTCTGAAGCTTTCATAAATGATCGCACTAGATAGCACAAAACAATAAAAGCAGTCCCAAATAAAGAGGATGCCAGTGGTAGTGTACATGTATCAATGCAGTACAGACCATAGCCTGTGCAGTTGATTTCAACTTATCACTTGCTGGGCAGAATCTCCTCTGCACGCCCTCCCAGCAGCTACAGTGAGACGCCGGCAAACCACACACACAGTGAGCATCTCCTCGCCTGTCTGATTCATACTCTGATTGCACCTGCCTGGTCCCTGCTGCTGCTCTCTCATCAAAGCTCTGCTCCCTCCTCTCCCACCCCTGCTCCCAGGAGCCACCAGAGGGCAGTTTTTAAAAGGATGAGCTTCTTCTCTCCTTTATCATTTACGTCTTCACACCTGGGACCTCACTACAGTGCCTCCAACTCCCTCCCTGCTGTCTGATCCATCTCCCTTTCCTCATCACCCCCACTCACGCAGGTTCCTGCTTTTACTTGCCCTCCATCCACTTCCATTTTCCTTTAAGGAGCTACTTCCGTCCCGCTCCCAATCCACACAATCTGACCCTAACCGACCCTGGCTCCAAAGGCAGACACACTCTGCCCTTGAGGACACAGAGATATAGTCAAGGATGGGCAAACAACCCAAGTCATTATCAATACAGCCAAGACAGGACAATGATCTTTACCCGTGGGTTTTTGCCGGAGCTGCTAAGAAAGTAGCACACTTTCTACTGGGGTGTCTCGGTTAGTAGGAAGAAGCATGAAGCCGCAGTGGGTATCCCTGCCATCGCTTGAAGAGAGCCTAACTGAAAGATGGAGTGAAATATTCCAAGGCCCATGGATTTAGACATGCTTGAAGCACACCCTAGATACTTCCATTATGAGCCCACAGATGATCAGTGTTTTGTTTTTGTTTTTGCTTAAATCAGTTTGAATGGAGACTTCATCCCTTGCAACTGACAGAATTCTGATTTGTACAAGGTTCAGGGAAAGGTACATAATGGGTGGTGGAAAAGCAGTTTTATAGGTGTATATCTGTGTATTTAAACAAAACCAACCTACATTCAGAAACTACTGTATACCTTTTAGGTACATAAGCTCAGTGAAAACAAACATGCAAGGTACCATCAGGGAAGGGAAAGATATTTTTGACTGAAAAAACTAAAAAACACCTGACCTAGGATAGCTATAGCAATAAAGGGCATCTGCTAGGTTGCCATGGTGAAGAGGGAGAGTGGGGTTTCAGGACCTTTCGGGGGACTCACCCTCATCAGTGATGGTCCCACTGCTGGAGCCCCCGCTGCTCTTGGACTGCCGGTGGGATGAGGAAGAGGACACGGAGGACTCGGCCGCGTGCCCCTTGGGAGAAGGAGAAGGCGTGAGGGTTGGGGAGGTGCTTTTGGAGGTAGTGGAGGCTCCAGATGGAGGCCTTTTAACTGTCTCCAGTTTCTGCTGAAAAGAGTAAGACAAATACATAAGCCATCACCTAGAGGGCAGACATGATTCAAACAGACACCCACAATAGGGAACACGGGTGACATATGACTCAACATGATACCTAACCAGGACTATGACATCTACTTCATAGAAAACATGCAAAGTAGAAACCATAATATCAAAACAGTTTCAGGAAAATCCTCCCCTGAGAAGGGGCAGGGAGGGGGATGGAAACAGTGGCACAAGAGGAGCCAGAAAAGCCCAGTCCTCGTCCTGTCCGGAGGAGGCACTGGCACCCCACTCCGGTCCTCCTGCCTGGAAACTCCCATGGACGGAGGAGCCTGGTGGGCTGCAGTCCACGGGGTCGTGAAGTGTCAGGCACGACTGAGCGAGTTCACTTTCACTTTTCACTTTCATGCATTGGAGAAAGAAATGGCAACCCACTCCAGTGTTCTTGCCTGGAGAATCCCAGCGACAGAGGAGCCTAGTGGGCTGCCGTCGTGGGGTCGCACAGAGTTGGACACGACTGAAGCGACTTAGCAGCTGTCCTGTCCAGATAGCGGCCAGCGTCATTTCCTTGGCCGAGTCCCCTGACCTCTCACTGCCGTGCCATGCTAAGCTGATTCAGTCATGTCTGACTCTGTGCGACCCAATGGACTATAGCCCACCAGGCTCCTCTGTCCATGGGATTCTCCAGGCAAGAATACTCAAGTGGGATGCCATTCCCTTCTCCAAGGCATCTACCCAACCCAGGGGTCGAACCCAGGTCTCTCACATTGTAGGTAGATTCTCTACTGTCTGAGCCACCAGGGCAAGTCCTTGAACCCACATCTCTCTGGCATCTTGGCAGGCGGGTCTTTACCACTAGTGCCACCTCGGAAGCCTGATGACTGCTCACTGACCAGCTCTAAATGAAAGTGTGGCTTATTAACACCCGTAGGCCCATTCTGCTCTGGATGTTCCTTCATCTAAACCAGTCACTTTCAACCACTCGCCACAGAAGACTTACTATTTTTCCTTTGTATGTGTTGCACACAAAAAAGGCCTTTTTATTTTGAAGTACTTTTGTTTATTTTATAGAAGTACGGTTGATTCACAATGTTGTGCCAGTTTTGGGTGTACAGCATTAGTGATTCAGGTGGGGTTTTTCTTGCAGCTTATATTCCATTATAGGTTATTACAAGATATTGGGTATCATTCCCTGTGCTTATACACACGGATTTACTGCTTACACAGTAAATTCTTGTTACTTACCTATTTTATATGCACTAGTTTATATCTGTTAATCCCTCCCTGCCCCCTTTCATAACCTTGCTTTCTATGTTTGTGAGTACTTTTAGACTTACAATCATGGGAACGAAGAAATTAACACTGGGATGATACCATCAGCTAAACTGCTGATGGGACTCAAATATCTGTAGTTGTTTCACTGATTCTTACTTTGGTCCAGGATTCATGCTGCACTGACCCATTTTGTCTTCTTATACTCCTCCAACCTGTGCTAACTCCTTGGTCTTGCCTCGTCTTTTATGACCTCGTTACTTTCGAAAAGTCCTGGTCAGGTATCTGTCAGGTATTCGTAGTGGGTTTGTCCTGTTTCCTCATAATTAGATTTACTTATGGATCTTGAGGTTGGCAACCACAGAGGTGATGGGCCATTCTCAGTGCATCACACCAGGAGGTACAAAGCACCAGTACCTTATCACTGATGATGATTTAGTTAAGGTGGGGTCTGTCAGATCTCTCCATTATGAAATTTCTATTTTTCCCTTTATAATCAGTAAATATCTGGGGAGACACTTTGAGCTAAATTTTTTTTTTTTCCTGTTTGTCTGTTAACTTTAACATTCCCCGGAGCAATTACTACTGTGATGTTCTAATGGTGATTTATTTCCTTTATTCCTTCCACATTTATTACTTAGAATTCTGTCCAGAAGAGTTGTTCCTTCTCCCCCATTTATTTATTCAGATCAGTATGGGCTTGTGGATATATATTCTCTGGGCTATAATCCAATACTATTGTCATGCCCTGGTCCCTTTTATTGAAGGGTGGTATTTAGATACTAAAATCTGGATGGTAGATTGTTCATGGCTACTGGGATATCACTCCTTCTAGATCCTCTCAGTGAAAAGGGCAAGGAAATATATGAAGTCTACTAACCTATGCATACACATATAGCCATACTTGGTCCTCTATCAATCTGTGTATACATATATACTTACAAGCATGCATTCATACTGATTCATACTGATAGCTCTGACTCCAATCCAATATCCACAGGGTTAGTTCCACCATTTCCCCTATGACTCAATCTCTGACAGTTAAAAAACTGAGCTCATTATTTGTCCAACTTTAGTATATGTGTAAAGTGTATATATACATACATATATATACACACACACACACATGTAAAGCAGCTTCAGAATTGCTAGCCTATAACACCTACAAGGAAAAAAAAGAACTCAACTAGAATACAATGCTTATGTACAGTTCTTTTTGTCTTTACTCTCACAATCTCCATTGACATGTTTTCGCCCACCTCCTACAGTGCAGGTATGTCATTCGCTTGTAATACAGCTAGATCTGTTGTCACAGTCTGCATACATCCTTAGTTCCTAGTTGATTTAAAATCCACATGCAGTAAAAATAACTTCTGCGTACAATTCTTCAGGTATTGATAAATAAGTAGAGTTGTGTATCCACCAACAGAGTACCATATGGAACAGTTCCATCATCCCCCAAATTCCCTTCTGCTGTCCCTTTCTAGTTAACTCTTTCCCCACTCCAATCCATGGAAATAACTGATCTGTTTTCCATATCCCCTCCCACCCTCAGCAGTGAAAATGGGTTCAGCTTCTCTGGGTTCAGCTGTGGAGTCTCCCTGATCAGTTTCCCGGGACACCGGAGTGTCAGTCACCCATGCATTCAAGGCTCTTCATAAGCCTGCCCACAGAGGTCAGACAGTCCCAAGCCCTCCTGAGGCAAATGAGCCCCCGATCTTGACCTTGTCCTTTGCGCTGGGCCCCTAGCCACCCTCCTCGCCATGGATCTTTCTAAAGCCCCTACCAGACCCTGCCCCTCCCATGGCTCTGGTGCCTCATGTGTGCAGTCAGACTCCCTCAGCCTGGCAGCAGGCATTCGCCCACTTCTTCAGTTTCCCCGTCACCCGCCCCCTTCTCCCACTCTGTGCTCCCGCTACAGGGAACTTTGGCCAGCTCTCCAAGTGCCCATGCTCTCTCTTTCCTGCTTCTCTTTTGCAAACAGTGTTCTTCCTTCTGGGGAGACCTCTCTTCTCCCAGCTTTCTCTGTATATCCTTCAAGTGTGTGGGGTGGGGTGGGGCCCCAGTGCAAAATGAAAATGTGGAGTCCTTCGTTCAAAAATCATTAAGAATTTCACGATTGTGACAGTGGGGCATCAGCCAGCATGGGGTCCTTTTAAACAAGGGGCACTGGGCATCCACGCAGATCACACAGCCATGAAGCTGGCTCTGCCTTCAGGGAATCTTGGAATCTCCCAACCTCCCATCCCAGGCTCAGTTAGGAGCCCCTTCTGGGCTCCCGAGTCCCCTCGGCTTAAACAGGCCCTAATCATTCATGCCTGTGCTTCTCCCATCCCAGCCTTGACTGCCATTGTTTGGTGAGTATTTATTTGCTCCACTGGACTTGAACTCTATGAGGGAAGTGTCTGGGGCTGTTGGTTACCACTCTGTTCCCAGTATCGCTGTGCATGAAAAAATGAAAGTGTTAGTCGCCCAGTCATGTCTGACTCTTGCCACCCCGTGGGCCATAGCCTGCCAGGCTCCTCTGTCCACAAAATTTTCCAGGTAAGAAAACTGGAGTGGGTAGCCATTCCCTTCTCCAGGGGAAATCTTCCTGACCCAGGGATTGAACCTGGGTCTCCTGCACCACAGGCAGATTCTTTACCATCTGAGCCACCAGGGGGGCCCCTATCATTCTGCACAGGTCAGAGCAACACTGAGCATTGATAGCTATCCTTGCTTTTGTGAGGTGTGATCAGGGAGGAACCATGCCCAAGTTCAGTCTAGGAAAGAAACATCCCCTTTTGGAGGACCCTTCATCTGATTCTCCCACATATGTGTCCAGGTAGCGTTGTGAAGTCTTGGCATTATTCCAGACACTCAGGAACCCTGGGTTAGCCACACCCAGGATCTGGCAGGAGGCAGACAGGGGACAGAGTCTTGGTATCAGAACTACAGTGTCTTCAAGAAAATCCTCCAGAAGCCTGGAGATTTGGTGCCAGGAAAGCTGGTCTCAGAAATCTGCAAGGGATCCTCCAAGCCAGATGGGGGATGGACAGTGGAAAGAGTAGCACTTCCTGAGCTCAGGAAACTGGTAGACTCAGCTAGGCAATGTTGGACAAGCTGAATTTTAACTTTCAGCTACAGACACATGTGATCGTTTGTCCAGAGTTGGATTGTATCTGCATGGGGTTGGGGGATGGTCGACGTATCTTGTTGGGGAGGCAGAAGGGGACCACGCTAGAGGAACCAGCTTGCCCCCATGTGCCTCCTCCCACCTCTCTACTTCTGCCTGTGTGGGTATGCATCTGTCTCTGGGACTGAATTTCCTGGATCCACATCCCCCTCTCCCCTGCCCCACAAGCCACAGCCTCAGTCTTAGCACTTGAACCTGGAAGAGGTCCTTAATTCCTGTAGAGAAGTCACCTTCCTCATCTAAGGGATGGGTCCCAGGTATCAAGAGACCGAGGCCCCACAACTCTTCTTCCCCAGTCACTGCAATCTTGCCTGAGAACGGGGCAGCTGGACAGTGGTCCCACTGTCCCCTTCTGTGTAGGGGATGGAGGCCTTGGGTGAGGTATTTCAGATCTCTGAATCCACTCACTTCACCTCCCAACCTCATCTGGCCATTTTTTCTGCCTGCACCATTGCAGTAGCCTCCTCCTTGGTCTCCCTGAGTCACCTTTGTTGTGAACATGCAAACAGAACCCCCACTGGAGCTTCCTAGACATCAGGGAGGACTCTTCTCACGGCTCAAAACCCTCCAATGACTTCTCATGCCACGGAGAATAAAATCCAGGATCCTCCCAGTTTCCCACAGGGTCCTTCATCATCTGCCCCCTTTCAGCTCCCCAGCCTAAACACAGGATCACTTTCTTTTTCCTCCCCCTCCAACCCACGCCAGCCCTGCAGCCTCCTGCAGTGCTGTTTCCTCTGTACAGAATATCCTTTCCACCCACTGGGTGGTTAGCTTGAGCATCTCAGCAGGTGTTACTTCCTTCAGGAAGCCTCCCTAAACTCTCTTCCTGGGTCAAGTCCCCTGGTTATAGGGTCTCATAGTTCCAAGGGTCTCCCCTGTGTGAGCCACCTTGTCACCATACACACTCTCCACTTGCTTACTTGACGCTTGTCTCCCTCACCGATGGTGAGATATGGGAGGGCAGGACAGGCTGTATTTGTTCAGTATCGAATCCCTTTTTGTCGCTGTTGTTTAGTTGCTAGGTCATGCCCTACTCTTTGTGACCCCATGGACTGTAGCCCCACCAGGCTCCTCTGTCCATGGGGTTCTCCAGGCAAGACTATTGGAGTGGGTTGCCATTTCCTCCTCTAGAGGATCTTCAGGACCTAAAT
Source organism: Oreotragus oreotragus (assembly GCA_006410675.1). Lineage (NCBI taxonomy): Eukaryota > Metazoa > Chordata > Mammalia > Artiodactyla > Bovidae > Oreotragus > Oreotragus oreotragus. Next base: position 190,914 of record SJYX01002827.1, on the reverse strand, counting down.
ACTGAACCTGTGTCTCCTGCATTGCCAGGGGGATTCTTTACCGCTGAGCCAGCGGGGAAGCCCTAGTAGGTTGCATTCAGGGGGCACGCATTAATTGTTCAAATTTTAAAAGGAAGGTAGCAGGATGACACACTCTGGCTCCCCCTTATGGCAGCAAGTGGTATTTTGTAGCAGGTACTCGCTATCCATCCCATCCCCCCACTCTCTAGGTCCCTTTCCCCAAACACCTCACTCTCCCTGATGGCTTCGCCTGACCTCAGCCACTGAGGGTAACAAGCAACAAGAGGAAGGACCTCGTGATGGTGCTGGAGGACTTGGGGGATCAGGTCAGGTCCTTGGGACTCAGGCTGTTCCCTTGGTCAAGGGAGGATCATTTCCAAGGCCTACACTCAACCAAAAAAGGTGTGCCAGGATCTAGGATGTTATTCCACAAGGATAAGTCACGTGCACCAGATCATGAGCATGGCCAATCCGGTCTTGGGCTGTCTTCATCAAACCCCTCACACAGCAGGGAAGAAAGACAGGACCCGAGTTCCCTCCATATCTTGCCTCAGGAGGTGGTACCAGCGATGGTCTGAGGTCAGGGAGCGCTGGTCCTCCTACTGCTGATTCATTCCTGGGTCTCCAGTGACACTTCCAAGACCCAGGGTTTGGTCCTGTAAGCCTCCAGGCCTGGTATCCAAGGGGACGCCTAGGGCAGATCTAGACTAAATGAGGACAAACCCTGGAGAGACGTAGGGGCAGAAAGGCCCCGATCAACCTGAACTAGGCTCAGAGCCCACAGGATCACAGGGTCTACACTCCCTGTCTATGGTTTCTTACCTCCTACTGTCAAATCAGCTGGCTTTGGCAGCTGCCCAGCCAGTCCCCTCACACAGCTCTCGCTGAGGTCACCACAGCCTTGAGATCATTAAACACAAGAGTCCTTGGCTCTGATTTGGCTGGTTTGCTTCACTCTGTCCCTCCACCTACTGCTGTTCGGCTTTGTTTTTTTCAGTCCAGTTATTTATTTTCCTGTCCCTTAAATATGGAGAGTCTGATGACCCATCCCCGCTGACAGAGCCCCCATTTCTGTCCTTAGCTCTGGTCTTAGACTAGTAGGGGTCTAGCAGCCTTGTGGCTGCCACCCCTTGATGGCATGCCCACCTTCTGGGTTCCCTACCCCCATGTTCAACAAGTCCCAGTGGCATCGGTGGGACAGTGGTGAGCATGGCTGCCTTCCATGTCCACCAAGTCCCACATTGGCCTCAGTATCTTCCTCAAACCTGCCCCTCCTCCCCGGTTCTGAATCAGGGCAGATCCACTGTCTCTCCCCCGGCCAGAGCCCTGGGCCTTCTCCTGGACACTGCTGTCCCCCACAGCGCTTCAGCTCCATAAGCGATCTACTCAGCTTCCTGTTCTCACCCACCCTCTGCTGCTTTCCCCCAGGCCTGCCCCTGGTCCAGCTTTGTCCTCACCCACCCAGGTTCCTACCCTGGTTTTCCCCAGGCTCCCAGCCTTAGTCTTCGTTTCTGATCCACCGTCCTGACAGCTAGAAGGATCTTCCTAAAACCCAAACCTGACCCTCTCCCTCCCTTGCACAGACTCCTCCGTGACTCTCCAATACTGCTGGGCCGGAGTCTGAGCTCCTCAGCCTGGGGGTCCTGAACCCTGCCCACGCCTCCTGCCTTACTTCTATGGCAGTGCCCCGCACGTCCTAAGCCCTTGCTCGTGTTGGCCCTCTGCCCAGAATACCTTTCCTTCTGCTCTTTGCCCAATTATCTCCTTCAGATGTCAGTCTCAGCTCATGTCTCCTTCATGAGGCCCTCCCTGACCACAGCCTAGGCTGAGTCAGACACCTTTTTTGGGGCTCCTGCCATCTCCTAGGCTTCCCTCCTCACCAAGTCTCTCATTGCTCTGAGCTATCACTGTCTGAGGGGCAGGGCTGGGGGCTGCCCGGGTCACCATGGTGTCACCCAGCACAGGGCAGGCCCAGAGAGGACACTCAGGGAATGTCTGCCGGGTGAAGGGATAACCTGTCCTCAGGCTCAACCAGAGACCTCAGACAGAAAGGGGCGGGGGGAGGGCGGTTCTCTCCCCAGTGGAGGCATCCCACTCCGAACCCCCACCCCCAACAGACAGAGACAAGGGCAAGGGCCCAAGCCCAAGCTTAGAAAAATAGGACTTTCTTGTTGTGCCCGGTGCCCCCGACACCCTCCCCATCAGAGTTTTAAAAACCATGAGCAATTTGGTGATTCCGAGGCCAGGTCCCACGGGGTGTCTGGGTCCTGCCACCCCGGCAGGGGGGCCCTTCTGGGCCGTAGAGGTGGGCGCGAAGCTAGGGTCCCGTGGGTTCGTGGCTGGGCCCCCACGGCTCACAGTCCAGCTGGACCACGGTGTGGGCCCTGGGTGCGGTGGGCTCAGGGGCCGGTGGGGCCGGCGTGGGGCCCAGGGCGCCGTTGGTTTGGGAGCACACGCTGCTGACAGGCGCAGAAGCCTTGGTCTTGCCGGGGGGTTGGCCGCCGTGCACCTTGTAACGCATGAGCAGCACGAAGATGAAGACGAGGACGGAGGCCACGATGACACCCCCCAGCGCGATGATCATGGTGCCGCCCAGGAAGGGCGCGTGTGGGGCCCCGCAGGGCCGCAGCGCCGGCTCGGTGGAGAAGCGGTTGCAGCCCACCGGCCGTGTGGCGGTCAGCCCCGTGGCGCCGTCCTCGTACACGGCGAGCACACACAGATCGTAGGTGCGGCCTGACGCCAGGTCCGTCAACAGGAAGGAGCTGCTCTCGGCCGGGATCATTCTGGAGGGACAGGCAGGTGGGGGTCAGGTCAATGGCTGCCCAGCACCCACCCTGCACCCTGCCCCAACCCTCCAGTCTGGAAGATCACCTCCACTCCCTACCCGAGGCCACTGCCTCATTTCATCCTAGGCCCTGAGGTCCCTGTAACCACTGCCTGAATTCCCTTTGGTTTGATACCCTTCAGCCACCTGACATCCCTCCATTCTGTTAGCCAGTTGTATCCCAGTCCACCTTCTCATTTTCCTGCTGCTCAAATGTTCCTTTGATCTCCCTCTGGCCTCAGTGCCTACATTCTCACTAGTGCCCGCTTCCCCTCCACTCTGCTGCCCAGTTTGCGTGAGCCCCACTGCCTCCCAAGTGTGGTTTCATTTTATATCCGGTTGCCTGGTTTCCCTCCTGCACTGCCACCCTTCCAGCATTTTCTCCAAGCCTGTAGCCCAAGTTTCCTCTAGTCTTACTGTCCAGTTTTGTTCCACTCCCCTGCCTGACTTCACTCTGGTCACCCCACCTCCCACCCCCGCCAGCTCATTTCCTGAATCCTCCAAGTCTATCACCCCCTTTCCTGCCAGCCCACCACTGAGTTCCCTCCAGCCAGACATCTCTTCAACTCTGTGCCCAGTTTTGTTCTTTAAAAAAAAAAATTTTTTTTATGTGGATCATTTTAAAAGTTTTTACTGAATTTGTAACAATACTGTTTCTTTGGGTTTTTTTTTTTTTTTGGCCCGGAGGCATGTGGGATCTCAGCTGGAAGACCAGGAATCTAACCTGCACCCCTTGCTTGGGAAGGTGAAGTCTTAACCACTGGACTGCCAGGGAAGAGGCTGCCTGGTATTCCTCTAACCTGATGCCCATTTCCTTCTACTATCCCCCTGCCCCATCCAACTTCCCTCTAATCCCACCTCCACATCTCCCTCTAGGCCTTCACCTCATTTCTCTCTGTCCCTGACTTTCCTCCATCCGAGGCTTGGTTGCACTTTCCCAGCTGCCTGACTTTCCTCTAGTGGAAAGCTAGAATTCTCTCTAATCTAATCGCCTGAATCCCCCATTGTGCTGATGCCCGATTTCCTTCTAACCTGCCAATGAAGGTCCCCTGAGCCTCGCTGCCGTATTATTATTGCTGTAGCCGTAGCCTGCTTGCCAGAGAGCCCTGTCATCTGACTCCGTTTTCATTAAACTGATGCGCCTCAGTCATCGCTGCTGAGTTCTTTTCCTCCCTGTTGCCTTATTTCGTTCCAGTTCTGTCTCCTGATTCTCTTTTATCTCTCTGGCCTGGTTTCAATTTATCCTTATCTTTTCCATTTCCTTTTATCTTTAGTACCCAATTTCACTATATTTCCTTTTGTAGCAGGGCGCACTGTTGGAGATTTAACTTGTTTTATAATCCCCATTTTATTCTTCAGTGGCTTTAATGAGGGAACTCTGTGATTGTCTCTAGGAGGGTGATGATCTAGGAAAGCATTTGTCCCATCCTCCCCAACCCGCCCAGCAAGGTGGATGGGACTTGTGTGATTTTCAGGTGTGATTCCCTCTGTAGAATCGACTGAGGATGGCTGTCTTCAAAATGGAATGGAGAAAAGCTTGTTGGATTTCCAGGACTGACTGAGAAAGAAATCAAGTGATTACCTTTGGAGGTTTTGGCTTGTGGGGAGGCAAAGGGAACCCAGATACTGGGTTTACAAGGCATGGACCCCAGACCTTGGGAGGCCCACTCCTCCGCAGCCGGGTGTCAGGGGCAGTACCCCTGGGCCAGCCTGACAGTGAGGACAGGGAGCCATCCCCAGCCATCCAGGCAAAGCTGGACTTGGGTGAGACATGTCTGTTGCACCTGGGTCATAGCCACCATCAATGACCACACGTGGCCACAGCGGATGTTCCAGCCTTGCCTGGATGACTGTCATGGTAACCCACTCTTGGAGTGTGTAAGCCCAGGTTTTGTTTGCAGCAAGCGAAGGGAGAAGGGAGTAGGGACTCCCTAGCAATGGCAGACTGAACAGTCCTGTTCACCTAGCAGTGGTGGAGCTTGAGCTAGCTTGAATATGATTCGGGAAAAAAAAAACCAAAGCTGAGATGTCACCATGTTAGAACTCCAAACACATGCAGCAGGTCACACTGTACAAACCCGAAGCCTAATCTCTATATAACCTCCTCCCCCATTTTCCTTTTAACCTCTGGTCTGAGTTCCTTTGCAGGCTTTCCAGGTGGTTCAGTGGGTAAAGAATCCACCTGCAATGCAGGAGATGCGGGTTTGATCCCTGGGTCAAGAAGATCCCTTGGAGGAGGGCATGGAAATCTATTCCAGTATTCTTTCCTGGAAAATCCCATGGGCAGAGGAGCCTGGCAGGCTATAATCCATAGGGTTGCAAAGAGTCAGACATGACTGAAGTGACTGAGCATGCACTGAGTTCCCTTGCAGCTGGCTGCCTCACTCCATTTTCCCCATGATCCCTGGACCCTCCAGCTTGATCTCTTTTTCTTCCTGCAGCCTGACTTGAGTCTAGCTGTCATTTGGAAATACTTAGCTCTTTTTCTACTTAAATCTGCTCGTATCCCTTCAACCTTGCCTCCCCGGCTGCCCAGTTAAACTTCTCTATTTTTTTTTTTTTTTTCGGCCACACCTTGCAGCATGCAGGATCTATCTTAGCTCCAACCAGGGATCGAACCCATGCTCCATGTAGTGGAAGCGCAGCACCCTAGCCATTGGCCCACCAGGGAAGTCCTGATGTTTTATTCTTGCTGCCGGATTTCCTTTTTCTGTCTATTACTGTTTACTTTTGCTGCCTTCTTTCTTTTTACCACTGCTGCCACATTCCTTTTGCCTTCTCTGCCTGATTTCCTTTGTAACCCTGCAGCTTCACTTCCGGTGCTGCAGCCTGGGGTATCAGCAGGTGTTCCTCCAGCCCTCCCTCCACCTCGCTCCCCTACCCGAACTGCCTGGACCCTGCACCTGTACACGAGGATGTCATCGGCTGAGCTGTTGTACTGGATCTGGTACATGCGGATGCCCGGGATAGGCCGCTGATCTGGCCACTGGACGAGAGCCGCTGTGGCACCATGCTCCGTCACCTGGACACCACGGTCAGTAGGGGCCCCGGCCTCAGCCACCTTGGCAGAGGCAGAGGCAGAAGCGGCAGAGGGCGGGGTGAGGGCATCAGGCTCCCCGTCCCGCGGGGGGTCACAGCTGGTGCTGTTGGCTAGCTGAGGGGGCGGTGGGGGACCCACGGTCAGCTCAACAGCAGCCGTGGCCTCGCCAGCTGCGTTGGCTGCGATGCAAGTGAAGATGCCGCCATCTCCCGGCTCGGTGACCAGCAGCTCCAGTGTCCCGTTGGGGAAGGCGCGCGCTCGGCTGGAGTTGCCCAGCAGCCGGCCCTGGGGTGACACCCACCGCACGCGGGGCTCGGGGTCCCCCACCGCCCGGCAGCGCAGGGCGGCCGGCCGACCAGCAGGCACCGCCAGGGGCGGCGAGCGGTGGGTCACCACGGGGGGCTCGCACACAAACTCCTCCTCGCCCACTGCCCAGAAGTAGCGGCCGCCCAGGGCCGGCGGGGAGGCGCAGGCCTCCAGGTCGTCCTCCCGCGCCAACCGCCGCAGCCACACCAGCTCGCAGTTGCAGTGAAGGGGGTTGCCGCCGAAGGCCAGCACCAAGGCGGAAGCGGGCGAGCCGCGGGGCCGGGCCAGCAGCGGCAGGCGGGAGAAGAGCGGGTCTGGCGGGATGGTGGTCAGGCGGTTGGAGGTCATGTCCAGCCGCGCCAGCTTGTGCAGGCGGGAAAAGGCGCCGGCGGGCACGGAAGCCAGCAGGTTGTGGTCGAGGCCCAGCGTGTTGACGTTGCCTAGGCGGCCCAGAGCCTCCCAGGGCAGCTGCTCCAGGTTGTTGTAGGAGAGGTCGAGGTCCTCCAGTGTCTCGGCGCAGTCGTCCAGGGCCCCGGCCGCCAGGGCCGCCAGCTGGTTGTTGCTTAGGATGAGGTGGCGCAGGTTGACCAGGCCGCGAAGCTGTCCCTCGCCCAGCGAGGTCAGCCGGTTGCCATCCAGGTGCAGTGCGCGCAGGGCGCGCAGGTCTGAAAAGGCGCCGGCGGCCACGTGGCGGATGGTGTTGCGGGACAAGCTTAGGTGCAGCAGGCCCGTCATGTTGGCCAGGTCCCGGCGCCGCACAGTCGCGATGAAGTTGTCCGCCAGGCGCAGCTCGGCTGCCCGACGGTCCAGCGAGGGTGGCACGAAAAGGAGGCCTGCCCCGGGGCACAGCACGCTTAGGGGCAGGGACTGTGTCTGGCAGCGGCAGCGCCGGGGACACGGGCTGGGTGAGGCTGGCTGGGGTGGAGATGAGGCAGGGGCCAGCGGCAGCAGGCAGAGGAGCAGCGGGAGGACGGCCATCGCGGGCAGGGGCGGCCTGCTGGGAAGAGGAGGGGGCATTAGGGCAGGCTGAGGCCAGAAGAGGGGTGCTAGAGGGGGTCGGGGTGGTCTGGGACCAGAAGAGAGGGTCACAGTGGGCTGAGAGCAGAGAACTTGATCAACGATGGTCAGAGAGGAGTGGTCAGATAGACCAGAAGCCAGAGAAGGTGGTTAAAGACTCAGAGAGGTGTGTCAGGAGGGAAGAGAGGGAAAAGAACAAAGAAAGTCAGAGGGAAGAGAGGTGATTAGAAATGAGACAGGCAGAGAACAGGAGCAGTGATCAGGGTGGGGAGAAGGTAAGCCAGAGAGCTTTAGATGTGGTCAAAGAGAGATACTCAGAGATGGCCAAAGAGAGAGGAGGTGGTCTGGGCGGTGGGAATGATTAGGAGTAGCCAGACAGGACCAGACAAGAGAGGTTGTTAGAGATGGTCATGAAGATGAGGAGTGGCCAAAGAGAGGGGGAGTGGCAGGGGTGGCCAGATCCAGGAGAGATGGTCAAAGATGGTCTGAAATGGTCAAAAGGCAGAGAGGCGGTCAGAGAGAGGAGGAGGGGACAGACATGTCAGAGACAGCTGGAGACGGGACAGCTGGTGAGATTGATGGGTGTGGGGAGAGGGCACCAGAGGGGAAAGGCAGTCAGAGATGTTAGAAATGATCAGAGAGCATCAGTGAGCAAGAGAGACTGAGAGAAGAGAGGCGGTCAGTGACGGCCAGGATGGTCGGAGACTTGCAGCTGGAGTCAGGAGTGTGTAGAGGACAAGAGAGACAGTGAAAGATGGTTAGACAGAGAAAAGGTGGACAGAGGAAGTCAGAGAGGAGAGACAGAAGATAGAGAGAGATGGTGAAAGATGGTCAGAGACAGTCACGGGTCAAGGCTTAGAGTCAGGGGTAGACATGGGTAAGAGAGCTGCTGAAAGATTAGAGAGAGGTACTACAGACAGAGATGTCAAGGGTGGTCATTGAAACAGTAGACAGAGGTGGCTGGAGAGAGATGCTGTGGACAGGGGTGTTAAAAGCGATGATCAAAGACAGCAGTGGCAGACAGAGATGGTCACTTGAGAGGAGTGGGGGCCAGAGGTAGCCAGGGAGAAGAGCCAGTGGACATAAGTGTCAAAGATGATCAGAGAGACAAGAGGTGAATAGAGATGGTCAGTGAGAGGAAGAGATGGAGAAAGGAGACTGGAGAGCGGAGTGGTGGACATGAGAGGCAGCTGGAGATGATCAAATAAGACAGATGGTAGGAAGAAGCTGGAGAGCCTGAGCGGGGTGGGGGGAGGGGGGCAGTCACAGACCTGGAGATGCCATCAGCTGGGGATGAGGAGGTCAGAGAGGGGCAGGGCTGGCCAAATGTCCACAGTGTTCGAGGCAGACTCTTGTGAAGGGACATCTGTTCCCTGGGGAAATTCCAAGGGTGCCCAGGGGGACATGGTCCTCCTTACCTCCACCCCCAGCGATGAAGTTCCTCCCAAGTCCCTCCCCACCACAGGGTCTCCCAATAGCCTTACCTGAGCTGGAAGCTGCCCCAGGGAGCAAGAATCCTCAAGCTCCGAGGGGTCAGGGGTCAGGGCTCTGGAAGGGGTGCCTGGTCATGCCTTCCCTGCTCCCAAAGCCTCTGTCTGTTATGTCTCTGCTCAGATCTATGGCCAAAGAGTCTCTAGACCTTGATACTTAGGGTCTTAGATCTCCAAATATTGGGCCTCTTAAGGGCCCAATTTTAGGGACCCAGGCCCCAATTTGGGTTGCCCGGAGTCACCGTCTCCCAGCTCCAGTCCTGGGATGCTAAACAGACAGCTGGAGAGTCTAAGATCTGACTCCCAAGCCCAATCTTGGGATTTGATGCTAGGGTTCTGGGTTTAGATATTGGGGCGCTGAGTCAAGATTCACCCCAAATTTCAGCATTCAGCTTAGCAGCAAGGATTTCAGGCCCAAACTCAGGTTTAGGCCCTTTGTAATGCCAGGGTTCAGATCTTGGACTCTGAGGCCTAAATTTCAGGGTTCAAGTCTCAAATAGTAGGCTCCAGGGTGCAGAAATGAGAATCCAGTTCCAGATTTGAAGGTCCCAGGCATAGAACTCAAAGCTCAGCTCCAAATTTGGGGATTCAGATGCCAAATCTCGAGGTTCAGGCTCCAAATATTGGGGTGCACATTCCAGTTCTTGGGGTTCCAGCTCCAAATCTTGGGGTCCCAGGGACTGATGTTGGGATTTCAGCCTCAAATACTGCTGTTCAGGCTCCAGGTCTTGGGGTCCCAGTCCCAATCATGCTCCAAGGCTCAGGTCTCCAGATCTCTGGATCCAATCTCGGGGTGCAGGCTCCCCAATTTCGGGGTGCGGGTCCTGGTTGTGGGGCGGCGGCGTCTCCACTGGCTTCGCGGGATGCAGCGGGGGCTGGTCCAGAGGGAGGGGGGCGGCTGCGGTAGGGGTCCCCGGCCAGGCAGCCCCGGGGGCCGGGGTGGGGCGAGGCCTGGGCGCGGACAGACGGACAGACAGGGACACGCGGGGCGGGGGCACCGCAGCAAAGGCCGGGACGCAGGGGGGAGGGGCCGCGTTCAGAGACCCCTCCCCCGCCGGGGCCGGGGCGGGGGCCGGGCGGGGGCCGGGCAGGCGGGCCGGGTCCGGGCGCTCCCGCGGCCTCCTCGCCGGGAACCCAGGGCCGTGCGCGCGTCCGCACTTAAAGGCGCAGGCCCCGCGCGCGCCCGCGCTTAAAGGTGTAGGCAGATCCCCTCTCTCAAAGGCGCGCCCCTAGCCCCACCTTTCATGGAGTCGTCTTGGCTTTCCTTGGGAGAGAGAATCCTTGGATAAAAAGTCAGGAAGACAGAGAGGGACACAGAGACTGAAACCGAGAGACATACAGAGATAGAGAAAGACAGAGACAGAAAGATAGGCAGGCTTAGATTGAGGGACAGAGAGGAGCAGAATCAGAGAGGCAGAGACAGAGAGATAGGAAAAGACACACATATTCAAGGAGAGATGGAGATACAGTGAGAGACCCAGAAAGAGAAAAAAGAGACGAGAGACAGTACAAGTTAGAGATAGACAAAGAGACAGAGATAGTCAAAGAGACAGAGACTGAAGGAGAGAGAGAGACAGCGACAGACTGGGCTGGGCAGCTCAGCTGTGAGGGGGGCTGTGTGTGTGTCTGTGTGTGTCCAGCTCTCACTCGCAGCCTTGAATGTGATTCTCTATCCCAGAGCGCTCTGCCCTCCATGCCTGTCCTCTTCTGCCTTCCTGTCTCAGCATCACCTCTCTGGGACGTCCTTTAGGTGGAATTTCCTTGCTTGGGCCCTGCCTGTATCAAGCCTGATCTTTCAGGCCAGTGTGGAGACTCTGCTCAGTCCCAAGGCTCTTTGCATTGGCTGCAAGGGGAAAACTTGGCTCTGGAAATACAGCTAGATGTCAAGTCACACTGGCCAGATATCCCATGGAGGAAGGAGAAGATAGGAATTGGAACAGAGGCAGGGGGCCGGCCGGATTGACCCAGAAAAGTATATCCACTGCCTCCCCCCTCCTCAACTCAGGTCCACTGCCCCGCAGAATATCCTACTAGAATCGTACTAACACATGACTCACCAGGAGTGGTGTCTGCCTGTGCTGATGCTCGCAGAGGATAGTGGAGGAGAGGATGAGGGTGGGGGATCCCACGTGTTTCCTGGCAGATGGTGTTGCGGGAAGAGGAATGTGGGCCGTGGTCTACAAGCCTGGCCTCGGAACTTGGTTATAGCAACCTGGGGAACCTAATCTTTTTGGAGCCCTGGTCCAAGGAGGACACACCCTTGGCTCATTGTCATCGCCCTACCCTGGGGGAACCTGATCACAAACCCTCCCCCGCACCCCAGAATCCCCCATCTGAGTGGAGGAGTAAAGTAACCCTGTTGGGGGCAGGGGCATGAATGCACATCTACCCTGGCATCACTAGCTCTGCTGAAGGTTTCAGAACAGACTTTTGGCTCCTTCCACTTGTGTGTATTGAAAAATTGCAGCTAAAATTAACTCAGCTCTAGGGCCCGCCTTTCCCAATCATTAGCAAAGTTCATCAGTGCTCCTGGCCCAGTACAACAGATACTGGTTTCTCAGACACTCAAGAAAAGGATGAGAAGCTTCAGAGATGCTATAGCAGTGGCGGATACCTGGAGAGTGAAACTGATCTTCCAGACCCGGGGATCAAACCAAGGTCCCTCCCACTGCAGGAGGATTGTTTACCAACTGAGCCACAGGGAAGCTTGAATTTCAAATACCTGGAGACAATCCCAAACAGACGGATTAGAATTCAGTGGAACTGCCTGATTTTGGGTGTGGCCCCTGGGAAATGCACAAGTGGGGAGGGAAAGAGTGAGGCAGAGGAGGGAACAAGGTAATAGAAGGAGCGGAGAAGGAGTAGGTTACCCTTTTGGGCAACTGGGGCTTGATTCTGCTGGGGAACATTAAGGAACCTTTTAGAACACATCAGAAGTGTTGTTCCTTCCCTTCCTTCCCTGATGCAGAGTTCAGAGAGCCTGGGGCATTTATCCACAGTCTTGCCTTCTTTGATGATGACTGTTCCTTGGTGAGAGGGGGTGCTACTGAGAGCCATCTGAGATCAGAGGGGGCTGCCTTGCATGACCTAGATCCGAGGTCCTCACATTTCAGCCTTGTCAGAATCACCTAGAGGATGTGTTAACCAGAGATCTTCAGGTCCCAGTTCCAGAGTTTCTGATTTGCATTTCTACCTTCCAGGCTGGTGGTAATGCTGCTGGCCCAGAGACCACACTCAGAGAAGCACTGGGCTAAACCAGGAACATCTGCAATGTGTGTGGTCCTGGCCACCACACTGTGCCGAAACCTGATGGACTGAGGGGACATGGCAGTGCCATATGTTGGGGGACATAGTGCCAAAGAAGCTAACATGTTTAGAGGCATAAAGAGAGACTTGGCAACCGAGAAAGACAGAGGCAAAGATGCTAGTTCAACATTTACTTTGGGTTTCTGGGCATCGTTGTGCACTCGATGACACTGCAGTAAAAGTGTTACCAAGACAGTGTCAGGTCCTGCTTCACTGAGCTCACATTCTAACAGGGAGAAAGACAGCCTAGGGTCGTCGGGGCTGGCATGGGGGAAGCTTGGGCTAGAAAGACTGGGACTAGACAGAGTGGTCAGAGTGTGACAGAAGCACAGGGCAAAATAACAAGGGCTTTGATGACAAAGCACAGGGCCAGGTGGAGGAACCGGAGGGTATTCTGATGGAGGAAATAGAGGGTGTGCATCTCAGAGGCAGAGTCCAGCCTTTTCCTCCACCTTCCCACCCTCCAGGAGTCAGGAGGACTTCCTGGAGGAAGAGACCTTTATACTGCAATTGAAGGATAAGTAACAAATGAAGCAGGTGGGCAAAGGGACCCCTATGCTGTTTGTATGCCCTTATGCCATAGCATGTGCAGGCTGGGGGGAGTTAGTTTCTGAATAGTTCCCTGCGTGTGTCTGCGTGTGCTGTAATCCCTCATTAGCTCCTGGAAGGAGATCCTGGTGGGATGGTTGTTTGGGGGACTCCGCTTAATTGCTGTATTTACTTAATTGCAACATCTGGAGAAGGGGACCGAAGCATCGGAAACAGCCTCAGCAGGAAGAATGAGGTTAAACTGCCTGAGAGCTGAGGGAGCCTTGGGAGGAAGGGAACTGCACATATCCACACACACAGTCTATCCAAAAATACACATCCATACTCACAATGCACATCACATCCTCAGAGGCTCACCAGAACACACACGGATACAGAAGGCACATGGAACACACATCATGTCCAAATAAAGAGACTTATACAAGTTGGGCTTCCCCAGTGGCTCAGCTGGTTAAAAAACAAACAAACAAACAAGCAAAAAAATCCCACCTGCCAATGCAGGAGACGCAAGAGCCACAGGTTCGATCACTGGGTTGGGAAGATCCCCTGGAGAAGGAAATGGCAATCTGCTCCAGTATTCTTGCCTGGAAAATTCCATGGACAGAGTAGCCTGGTGGGCTACAATTTTTGGAGTCACAAAGAGTCGGACACAAATGGGGACGCACGCATGCAGCAGGGTTGGGGGGCACACAAATACATACTTAGGCACACTTCCAAAACACACACACAGACTCACATTCAGACATGAGAAGTCACATGTACAGAAACACACTTGGCACATAGATTCTCTCTTTTACACGTATGTGAGCCACATTCCCACACATAGACACAAGGAATATTCTGAGAGTCACATCAGACATCTACACAGGATGGACACAACACGTGCACATACATGTACATTCAAATCAACAGATTCAGTCTATCTGTCAAAAAAGGGTGGCTTTTTAAATAAACCAAGGCCCCTTCCAAGTCAGGGGCTTGTTAGAGCAAGAAGGGACGGAGGTGGTGTATCTCCTTATCCTCAGCTAGTGCCTACCAACTCCTCGTACAACCCAAGTCCAGCCAATGGGGATTCATTGAAATTAGCTCAGCTTTGTAATTAGCACATGAATCAGCGCTGAGGACTAGGGACTCACTTTAAAAAGATCATGTCTGAATGTGCACCCCCAAATGGAGAGGGGCCAGGAGATGAGTACATCTTCTCCACCCACCCCCTGTACATACACACTAACCACCCTAAATCAGACTGATGGGTCCCAGGCAAGCACTGACTTCTACATGGTGACCATGAGACCTTGTATTGAGGTTCTGCTGAACTATGGTAGAAGACAGAATACAACTTTCAGGGACTGTTTTAATGACTTCCAGCTATCAACATGGAAAAAGACTTCTGTGAAAACATGAGGGAAAGTTTACATTTACGTTTGTGCAAAGAATCGAGGGAAATCTGTTGAAAACTTTTAACCAGCAAACGTAGAGACTCAGGGCCATTGTAGAGATCTGTTCTGTGAAATCCTAAAAACCACAGTTAGGGATTTGAGACTCAGTTTACAGAATGACAGGAGGGCTCAAGCTTTATTGATATCTGGGGACCAGAAAGGAAAGAGCAGTGTATTAGTGAATGTAATGCCAACTGCTGTAACGAATAACCCCCTGAATTTCAGTGACTTCATGTAATAGTTTATTTCTTGCCAGAGGTGTCTTGCCACAGGTAGCCAGCTATCCTCCAGTCAGTCAGTTAGTTAGTTTAGTTGCTCAGTGGTGTCCGACTATTTGTGACCCCATGGACTGCAGCACGCCAGGCCACCCTGTCCATCACCAACTCCCGGAGTTTACTCAGACTCTTGTCCATTGAGTCGGTGATGCCATCCAACCACCTCATCCTCTGTCGTCCCCTTCTCCTCCAGCCTTCATCTGCTGATAAACAAACCAGTTGTTTATCTTGCACCTCTGTTATTTTCTGGGGCTCAGAATTATCTGCTTTCACCAGGTGGCACTAGTGGTAAGGAACCTGCCTGCCAATGCAGAAGATGTGGGTTCCATCCCTGGGTCAGGAAGATCCTCTGGAGAAGGAAATGGCAACCCATTCTAGTATTCTTGCCTGGAGAATCCCATGGACAGAGGAGCCTGGTGGCTATAGTCCATGGGGTCTCAAAGAGTCAGACAGCACTGAAGTGACTTAGTATGCATGCACGCACCTGGTAAATGGAAGGAGACAGGGTGGAGAAGGTGGTGAGTTTCTTAAAAAACCTTGGTCCAGAAATGACCTTCCACGAACTTCCCTCTTGCCCATATTTTATTGGAGAGATGCAATGGGGCTGGGAACATATTTCCAGGCTGGATAGTTCCTCCCCCACCCAGTCACAGTTATACAAAGAGTATGGATTTAATGGACCCAACATCAACCACAACCAGATCCACAACTTTAGGGGGCTGTGGAATCTTCTTCCATCCACTACAATGAATCCTGCTCCAGAGGATGTTCTCAGCCCCACCCTGACTACCCTCCCACCCACCTACCCTGGTCCTCTGCCTTCGGGGTGGGTGACCACAAATTTGACTCTTTTAAGAGTGAAGAGAATCTAGCTTGATTTGATAAATATTTAGATCACTGCAGAAGGATAATGGTGAGAATCTGACGCTCTTTCTCCAAGCATTTATTGAGCTGTTACTGTGTGCCAGGCACGATGCTGGGAGCATGCCCATGAATGAGACACAGTTAAGGGTTTGGAATTGCATCTCCTCTTTCTCAGGCAGAAAGAGAACAGATGATTTCTGAACCTGTGCTTGTCGCTGTGATATTTCACTATGAACAACGTGGGAGAGAGGGGAGGGGCAAGGAAATCAATTCTGTCTGCCTGTTGGTGATAAAGGGGGTAGGGTTCAGGGAAAGGATGGGGGAAACATTTGAGGGGGAGGTCACCTGTATCAAAAGGGGTGGGGAGGGCTTTCTAGGTGTGAATAGAATCTCTGTGTGCAGACTCGTGGGCTAATCAGAGACCTGTAATTCCAGCTTCTAACACAAACCATTGCTGATTCAAGTGCTAATCAGAAATCTTATCCCTGTGAAAGCAAACCTGGGCTGATTCATGTGCTAATTATAAATCTAAACTGATTTGTAAACTCTGTCCAGGAGCAGGATCTAAATCACAAACGGGCAGACTGTCCCTAGTATTTTCTTGGCGCTCCAGTCTTAAGAGGAAAAAATAAAATCCTTTCCTTTCTTTTACCTTTTCCTGACAGGCACACACCCCCTTAAAACACACGAACTCCTTATGGTAATGTTCAACCAAGTACAAAAATAGAATAGTATAATGATCCTCCAGTTACCCATCAGCTTTCTTCAGTAATTATCAACGTATGATCTTATTTTATTTTTTCCCTTTCCCTCCCCAGGCGAATTCATTTAAAGCAAATCCAAGACATATGATTTCATCCATAAACACTTCTGTATGTATCTCTAAAATAGAAGGTTCTTTAAAAACAATACTTTTATAGCACCTAAAAATGAATAATAATTCCATAATATTATCTAATATCCAACCCATCTCCAAATTTTCCCGATCATCTTATGTCTTCTGTTCGCTTGTTCAAATCAGACTCCAAACAAGGTAATGTATTCCATTTTGTTGACACCTCTTTAAGGCTTATTTGCTCACAGTTCCCCCTTATTCTCATCTGTTTCACAGTCTGATCTGGCAGGTCGCGCTTCTTGGTGTCCTTTAATATGTTCTGTCCCACCTATGCTGTGTAAACTGGTAAATCTAGAGGCTGGGTCAGATTCAGATTCAATTTAGGGGTAAGTATACTTCATGTCTTCCCTAGTGGCTCAGATGGTAAAGAATCCACCTGCAATCAAGGAGACCTGGGCTCGATCCCTGGTTTGGGAAGATCCCTTGGAGAAGGAAATGGCAACCCACTCCAGTATTCTTGCCCAGATAATTTTATGGACAGAAGAACCTGGCAGGCTATAGTCCACCGGGTTGCAAAGGGTCAGACACAACTGAGCAACCAAGCTCAACTCCACTTCATGGATGATGTTCCCTTTTTCCATCAGTTATGCAATAATGCCCAGTTGCTTCTTTTCTGTGTGTGATGTTCATATTCACTGTTGGGGCTGAGTTGTCACCCTAATCTATCCATTATAAAAGCATGGTCAAACTTCAGGGAGGAAGTGTGTCCATGCTCTCCCTCCCAGCTCTCTCCGGCTGTTTCACAAATGTGGTCTATTGCTAAAGCTCTTCCTTGTTGCTAAACTCAGGAAGTGATCTTCCATCCTCAACTCGCTGGTCCTGTAACAAGTGGCTATTGAGAGCTTGTGCCTGCGAGCACGCGGGACACACAATAAGTCACTACAGTTGTGTTCAGCTCTTTGCGACCCGCCAGGTTCCTCTTCCCATGGGATTCTCCAGGCTAGAATACTGGGGCGGGTTACCATTCTCTCCTCCAGGGGCTCTTTTTGACCTAGGGCTCGAACCCACGTCTCTTATGTGTCTCTGATGCAGGTTCTTTACTGCTGGTGCCACCTGGGAAGCCTTTTTGAGAGCTTAACTAGTCCTAATTGAGATGTGTGCTGTAAGTATAAAATACACACTGGGATTTCAAAGAGTACCAAAAAAAAAAAAAAGAGAATTTAATGATGAGAAGCCGGTGTAGGCCCTGTTCACAAATAGAGAAAGCCTGTGTGCAGCACTGAAGACCTGGTACAACCAAAATAAATAAGTAAATAATTTTTTTTAAAAAGAGTATAAAATATCTCAAGGCTTTAAAAAACATGGATAATGTTGAAATGATAGTCTTTGGTATATAGTAACAATAAAATACATGTGTGAGCTACCTTTTTAAAAATTACTTTCACCTGTTGCCTTTTACCTTTTAAATGTGGCTACTAGAAATGTTAAAATCACATATGTGACTATGAGTTATATTTCTAGCAGAAGGTGTTGTTCCAGAACAGTGGTTTTCAAAGTGTGATCTCTGGACCAGCAGCGTCAGCATCAACATCATATGACAACATGTTAGAAATGCAAATTCTATGTTGCACTGGGCTTATTAAACCCAAGTCTCTGGGGATTGGGGCCCAGCAGTCTGCATTTGATTAAGTCCTCCAGATCATTTGTGTCTGAAAACTCCCCTCCCAGTTTGTGTGACACAGAACCCTCCCAAACCCACCTTCTTCTCACCCCTTCACTGTTAACACCTTGGTCTGAGCATCTCTTGGTTCTACCTGGACCCCTGCAGTCACTTGCAAATTGGTTTCCCAGCATCTAATCTTGTGCCCTACTTGTAGCCCTCACACTCCGTTTTGGGCCTCCTCCTAAAACATAAATCAGATCACATTACTTCCTTTCTTAAAAACTTCCAATGGCTTCGTATTGCACTTTTTTTTTTTTTGGTATTGCACTTTAGAGTAAAATCCAAGCCCCTTCCTGTGGCTCCTGCAGCCTCTGCATCTTCACATAGTCCCCCGACTCCACCTTCACTTTTTCTGCCCCAGCCTTGCCATCCTTCTTGCTATTGCTCACACACTCCCAGCTCCTCTCTGCCTCAGGGAATCTGTGATGGCCATTCCCTCTTCTAAGAATGTGGTTCTTTGTAGGACTGGCTCGTTCTTCCTTTGGGCCTCAGCTTAGATGCCCCCACCTCAATTGTCACTAAAACCAAGCCCATATCCATATTCACACAATGTCACCCACCTTTCATTCTCTGCATGGTACATATATAACACACACTGTTCTTGCCATTTGTCTGTCTCTCCACTATCAGGTATGCCTGCAAGGGCAGGAACTCATTTCTCTAGCTCACCGCTTTGAGCCCCGCTCCTCCCACAGGGCCTGCACACAACAGGTGCTTTTAAAAAGTCTGTTCCTTGCCCCAGCATGTCAATTGCTGCAGCTGCTCCTCTTCAGTCTCTCTCTCTGCCTCCATCCACTCTGAAGTCAGAGGACCATTGTCATCCATGGTGTTCTAACTCTCGGAACCTTCCCCATGACCTCCTCATTTCTGGCTTCTGCCACACTGGGATATCTGACAATACAGAGCCCACTTTCTGATTGGGGATTGGCAGGCTGGAGCTGCTATGCCTGTGAGGGCTTGATGAGGATACAGACACTGCTTCAGTGTTAGAACAGAGGGATGTTAACACATCGGGGTGGTTATGCAGTGGATAGAGGAGCGGAGGAGCCAGCAAGAGCCAGTGAAGCCAGTGGAAATTAACAGCAGTGGGAAGCCACCACTGCTCCAGGCTGGAGGAATAAAGCGAGGAGGTGGGGTCACCAGGGCCTGGAGACAAAGTCACCTGATGGAGGTTGGAAACCCCATGGGATTGTCTAGCTGGCTGGGGTGGTGGAGCGGGCAGAGCCACAGGGAGAGAGGCGGGCTTACCAGGCAGGGGGAGGATTGCCCTGGCCTCTTCCTCCTCTCTTCCAGGCTCCTGCCACTGCTTTCCAGTGGCGGAACCCAAGGTAAAACCAGATGAAGGGGAGATGAACTGTGGCCTGGGATGCAGCAGGAGGGCGAGGAACAGATCGGGGCAAATACAGCCCAAAGTAGCACAGCACGGTTTCCTCTGTGCGCCAAAGAGCCCACCTGGGCATCCCACACTAGGCCTCACATTGTTGTGTTCAGTCGCTAAGTCATATTCGACTCTGCAGCCCCATGGACTGCAGCATGTCAGGCTTCCTGGTCCTTCACTGTCTCCCGAAGTTTGCTCAAACTCATGTCCGTTGAGTCAGTGATGCCATCCAGCCATCTCCTCCTGTGTCACCCCCTTCTCCTCCTGCCCTTGATCTTTCCCAGCATCAAGGTCTTTTCCAATGAGCTGGCTCTTCGCAGCTTACTGAATTACATCGCGTGTCTGGCTGCTGTAGGATTAGGATTTTTTTAAAATGTTTATTTATTTGACTCTGCCGGGTCTTAATTGCAGCATGTGAGGCCTAGTTCTCTGACCAGGGATTGAACCCTGATCCCCTGCACTGGGAGCACGGACTCTTAGCTAGTGGACCACCAGGGAAGTCCCTAGGGTTAGGGTTGAGTTTGCAACCCCAGTGTTTCATATATCTATTGCTGCATTACAAATTATCCCTAAATTAAGCAGCTAAAGATAACCATTTTCTTTTTCCTCTAACTTTAAGAATCAGAAAGTTACAAAGGTTTCAGTGGGGTTATTTTCATATGGTGTCTGTCCTGTGGTTGAAGTCAGATGTTGACTGGGGTGGTCACTTGAAAACTCGACTGTCCAAGGTGGCTCATTCGCAATGTTGCTGGCTGTCACTTGAGAACTCAGTGGGCTATTGATCAGAGAGGCTGCACATGGCCACTCCAGCATCATGATATTACTTGGGCACAGGCTTCTTCCAGAGCATGAGTTCCAAAAGACCCAGGCAGAAACTGTATTTTTTTTTAATGACTTGGCATAAAAAAATCACACAGCATCATTTCTGCAGGCAAGACCCACCCAGATTCAAAAGGAAGCTACATCGATCCTGCCTTTTGATGAAAGGAATTNATGGGATTGTCTAGCTGGCTGGGGTGGTGGAGCGGGCAGAGCCACAGGGAGAGAGGCGGGCTTACCAGGCAGGGGGAGGATTGCCCTGGCCTCTTCCTCCTCTCTTCCAGGCTCCTGCCACTGCTTTCCAGTGGCGGAACCCAAGGTAAAACCAGATGAAGGGGAGATGAACTGTGGCCTGGGATGCAGCAGGAGGGCGAGGAACAGATCGGGGCAAATACAGCCCAAAGTAGCACAGCACGGTTTCCTCTGTGCGCCAAAGAGCCCACCTGGGCATCCCACACTAGGCCTCACATTGTTGTGTTCAGTCGCTAAGTCATATTCGACTCTGCAGCCCCATGGACTGCAGCATGTCAGGCTTCCTGGTCCTTCACTGTCTCCCGAAGTTTGCTCAAACTCATGTCCGTTGAGTCAGTGATGCCATCCAGCCATCTCCTCCTGTGTCACCCCCTTCTCCTCCTGCCCTTGATCTTTCCCAGCATCAAGGTCTTTTCCAATGAGCTGGCTCTTCGCAGCTTACTGAATTACATCGCGTGTCTGGCTGCTGTAGGATTAGGATTTTTTTAAAATGTTTATTTATTTGACTCTGCCGGGTCTTAATTGCAGCATGTGAGGCCTAGTTCTCTGACCAGGGATTGAACCCTGATCCCCTGCACTGGGAGCACGGACTCTTAGCTAGTGGACCACCAGGGAAGTCCCTAGGGTTAGGGTTGAGTTTGCAACCCCAGTGTTTCATATATCTATTGCTGCATTACAAATTATCCCTAAATTAAGCAGCTAAAGATAACCATTTTCTTTTTCCTCTAACTTTAAGAATCAGAAAGTTACAAAGGTTTCAGTGGGGTTATTTTCATATGGTGTCTGTCCTGTGGTTGAAGTCAGATGTTGACTGGGGTGGTCACTTGAAAACTCGACTGTCCAAGGTGGCTCATTCGCAATGTTGCTGGCTGTCACTTGAGAACTCAGTGGGCTATTGATCAGAGAGGCTGCACATGGCCACTCCAGCATCATGATATTACTTGGGCACAGGCTTCTTCCAGAGCATGAGTTCCAAAAGACCCAGGCAGAAACTGTATTTTTTTTTAATGACTTGGCATAAAAAAATCACACAGCATCATTTCTGCAGGCAAGACCCACCCAGATTCAAAAGGAAGCTACATCGATCCCGCCTTTTGATGAAAGGAATTGATGGCCACATCTTGCTCCAAAGAATGTTATTTGAGGCACTGATATGAGTTCTTTTCTGTCCTGACTCTAGACAGTCTCCTGAGATGAACATCTCTGTTATATTCTGGGGGCTTTGATGTCTAACTACATGGCTACGTTTTCAAGCCTTATATGCAGCCCAGCCCATCTCTTGATCCATAGAATAGTTCTTAACTGGACATTCCTCCTCCCAGGTGTTGTTTCAGTTCAGTTCAGTCACTCAGTCAAGTCCGACTCTTTGCAATCCCATGGACCACAGCATGCCAGGTTTCCCTGTCCATCACCAACTCCCAGAGCTTACTCAAACTTGTGTTCATCGAGTCGGTGATGCCATCCAACTATCTCATCATCTGTCACCACCTTCTCCATCGGCCTTCAATCTTTCCCTGCATCAGGGTCTTTTCTAAGGAGTCAGTTCTTCGCATCAGGTGGCCAAAGTATTGGAGTTTCAACTTCAGGATCAGTCCTTCCAATGAATATTCAGGACTGATTTCCTTTAGGATGGACTGGTTGGATCTCCTTGCAGTCCAAGGGACTCTCAAGAGTCTTCTCCAACACCACAGTTGAAAAGCATCAATTCTTCAGCACCCAGCTTTCTTTAAAGTCCAACTCTCACATCCATACATGACTACTGGAAAAACCACAGCTTTGACTAGATGGACTAGGTTGGTCATAACTTTTCTTCCAAGGAGCAAGTGTCTTTTAATTTCATGGCTGCAGTCACCATCTCCAGTGATTTTGGAGCCCCTCAAAATAAAGTCTGTCACTGTTTCCATTGTTTCCCCATCTATTTGCCATGAAGTGATGGGACCGGATGCCGTGATCTTAGTTTTCTGAATGTTGAATTTTAAGTCAACTTTTTCTTCTCCTCTTTCACTTTCATCAAGAGGCTTTTTAGTTCCTCTTCACTTTCTGCCATAAGGATGGTGTCATCTGCATATCTGAGATTATTGATATTTCTCCCAGCAGTCTTGATTCCAGCTTGTGCTTCTTCCAGCCCAGAATTTCTCATGATGTACTCTTCATATAAGTTAAATAAGCAGGGTGACAATATACAGCCTTGATGTATTCCTTTCCCGATTTGGAACCAGTCTGTTGTTCCATGTCCAGTTCTAACTGTTGCTTCTTGACCAGCATACAGATTTCTCAGGAGGCAGATCAGGTTGGTCTGGTATTCCCATCTCTTGAAGAATTTTCCACAGTTTGTTGTGATCCACACAGTCAAAGGTTTTGGCATAGTCGATAAAGAAGAAATAGATGTTTTTCTGGAACTCTCTTGCTCTTTTTTATGATCCAGCAGATGTTGGCAATTTGAACTCTGGTTCTTCTGCCTTTTCTAAATCCAGCTTGAACATCTGGAATTTCACAGTTCATGTACTGTTGAAGCCTGACTTGGAGAATTTGGAGCATTACTTTGCTAGCGTGTGAGATGAGTGCAATTGTGTGGTAGTTTGGGGATTGGAATGAAAACTGACCTTTTCCAGTCCTGTGGCCACTGCCAAGTTTTCCAAATTTGCTGGCATATTGAATGCAGCACTTTCACAGCATCATCTTTTAGGATTTGAAATAGCTGAACTGGAATTCCATCACCTCCTCTAGCTTTGTTCGTAGGGATGCTTCGTAAGGCCCACTTGACTTCACATTCCAGGATGTCTGGCTCTAGGTGAGTGATCACACCATTGTGGTTATCTGGCTCATGAAGATCTTTTTTGTATAGTTCTTCTGTGTATTCTTGCCACCTCTTCTTAATATCTTCTGCTTCTGTTAGGTCCATACTATTTCTGTCCTTTATTGTGCTCATCTTTGCATGAAATGTTCCCTTGGTATCTCTAATTTTCTTGTTGAGATCTCTAGCCTTTCCCATCCCATTGTTTTCCTCTATTTCTTTGCACTGATCACTGAGGAAGACTTTCTTATCTCTCCTTGCTATTCTTTGGAACTCTGCTTTCAAATGGGTATATCTTTCCTTTCCTCCGTTGCCTTTCACGTCTTTTCTCAGCTATTTGTAAGGCCTTCTCGAACAGCTGTTTTGCCTTTTTGCAATTCTTTTTCTTGATCCCTGCCCTCTGTACAATGTCCCAAACCTCTGTCCATAGTTCTTCAGGCACTCTGTCTATCAGACCTAATCCCTTGAATCTATTTGTCATTTCCACTGTATAATCATAAGGGATTTGATTTAGGTCATACCTGAATGGCTTTGTGGTTTTCCCTACTTTCTTCAATTTCAGTCTGAATTTAGCAATAAGGAGTTCATGATCACAGTTCGTAGGGATGAGTTCATGATCACAGTCAGCTCCCAGTCTTGTTTTTGCTGACTGTATAGAGTTTCTCCATCTTTGGCTCCAAAGGATATAGTCAATCTGATTTTCGTATTGACCATCTGGTGATGTCCGTGTGTAGAGTCTTCTCTTTTGTTGTTGGAAGAGGGTGTTTGCTATGACCGGTGCATTCTCTTGGCAAAACTGTATTAGCCTTTGCCTTGCTTTCTGTACTTCAAGGCCAAATTTGCCTGTTACTCCAGGTATTTCTTGACTTCCTACTTTTGCAAGATGGACAGGTCATGGTGGAGAGTTCTGACAAAATGTGATGCACTGGAGAAAGGAATGGCAAACCACTTC
The DNA here is from genome assembly GCA_006410675.1 of Oreotragus oreotragus. Taxonomy (NCBI): domain Eukaryota; kingdom Metazoa; phylum Chordata; class Mammalia; order Artiodactyla; family Bovidae; genus Oreotragus; species Oreotragus oreotragus. Next base: position 167,051 of record SJYX01002827.1, on the reverse strand, counting down.
AGTATTCTTGCCTTGAGTACCCCATGAACAGTATGAGAAGGCGAAAATATAGGACACTGAAAGATGACCTCCCCAGATTCGTAGGTGCCCAATATGATACTGGAGATCAGTAGAGAACTAACTCCAGAAAGATTGAAGAGACAGAGCCAAAGCAAAAACAATGCCCATCTGTGGATGCGACTGGTGATGGAAGTCAAATCTGATGCTGTAAACAGCAATATTGCATAGGAACCTGAATCAAGGCAAATTGGAAGTGGTCAAACAGGAAATGGCTAGAGTGAACATCGACATTTTAGGAATCAGCACACTAAAATGGACTGGAATGGGTGAGTTTAACTCAGATGACCATTATATCTACTACTGTGGGCAAGAATCCCTTAGAAGAAATGGAGTAGCCATCATAGTAAACAAAAGAGTCCAAAATGCAGCACTTGGATGCAATCTCAAAAACAACAGAGGGATCTCATTGTTTCCAAGGCAAACCATTCAATATCACAGTTATCCAAGTCTATGCCCCAACCAGTAATGCTGAAGAAGCTGAAGTTAAATGGTTCTATGAAGACCTACAAGACCTTCTAGAACTAACACCCAGAAAAGATGTCCTTTTCATTATAGGGGACTGGAATGCCAAAGTAGGAAGTCAGGAGATACCTGGAGGTGTTGTTTAAACACCTCAAAATAGCTAAACTCAGGTAATTCTGATACCCGGTTGCTGGTTGGGAATCACTGTTCTTCAAGATGAGTGCTAAAAACTTCCCTGGTGGTCCAGTGGTTAAGCATCGAGGGATGCAGTTTTGAGCCCTGCTCAGGGAACTAGGATCCCACATGTCACAGGGCAAACAAGACCTGATGCAGCCGCATAAATAATAAACAAACAAATATTTACGAAGATGAATGTTAGATTTCTTACAGTGATACCCAGGGCCTCCACCATCTCCCGTTATATAGGTTCTGATTTGGCCCCAGCCTCATCTCTCTGCCTTTAGACTTTAGGGATTCACCAAGACAGTCTCTAAGTGGTTTATCACCTATGTACCCTAGGTGACCTCTTCACTTTTAAGGCACATCCCTGGGGTTATGGCCAATGGAGCCCACTCCCTCTCTCCGACTGGGAGAGGTACCTGCCTCAGGGCCCAGTAATGGCCTGGGCCCCCACATTCACTGCATTTCAGGAGCCTGTGTCTGTGAGGCCAATAGCACCTGCTTCCAGCTTGGCCCTTGTGAATGGTCAGTAAGGAGCCATTTATTGAATAGTGGAAGGCAGTTTTATACTAAGATTCCCAAAGAGCTATAATTCCCTATTTATACTCATGTAATCCTCTCTCCTTGAATCTACCTTGGATGTGTGACTCGCTTTAACCAATAGAGTATGAAAGAAGTCACTGCCCCCCGCAGCCAGTTCTGGCCTAAATGGTAAGATTGGGAGCTTTTGTGTACTCAGCAGCTCTGAGCTCCACACTGGGGAGACCGCATGGAAAGGCCATGTGGAGACCTAAGGAAGCCAGGTGACAGTGAGAATAGACGCCCCTGATGTATGACCCCAGTGCAGCTGTTCAAGTTATCCCTTAGCCGTTTGAGCTTTTCCCAAAGCACCAGGCTCACAAGTGAAGAAGCCCCTTGGATGTTCTTTTCCCCTTGGGTGTCCTAGCCAGAGCTGACATCATGTGGAACAGAGACAAACTATCTCTGCTGCGTCCTTTTCAAATTCTTGAAATGCAGGACAGTGAGCAAATAAAGTTGCTGTTCTTTTTTTTTAATGGGGAAAACCAGGGTGTTTTATTGATAATGAATGGTGACATCCATGACTTGGTGCTTAGGTGGGCGGGCTGATAAGGCCGGAGCCTCGGCTTTGTGCTTCTCCTTGGGCTTCTTGGGGACAAACTCCTGCAGTTCCTTCCCCATGCTTTAATTCATCTCCTTAAACTCGTCCAACATCTGTGGACAGGATCAGTTTGTACTCTTCCAAGGACAGGCCACTGAAGCTTGTGTCTCTGGGGTGAGGGTACTTGTGTTTGCAGTAGTTTGAATGGAGCCAGGCTAAGCTCTTGTACACCTGACTACAGGCCTCAGGCTCTGCAATCTGGGGGTTCTCTCCCTCCTGAAAGGCCTGTGCTACCCACTGCCGCAAATAAGTGCCCAAGTTCCTGTCTATTTGGTCTCGTCCCCGGCCATTCCTCACAGAGCTTCAGAAAACGCCCTTAGCGGCTGGCTGCCGATTTAGGCCCTGCTTGACTCTGCTCCTGAGGGAAGAGTTGGCCTTCAGTTGTGGTTTTAAGCCATTAGTTGTGAGGAATTTCATTATGCAGCAGTGGCTACTTGATATAGGCTGAGTTAACTGTTTCCTATTTTTCCTTGGGCCCACAGAGGAACAAGCAGAATGTTGTAACCAACATAAATACACTCACTGCCCAGATCAGGGCTAGTGTATTATATACATGCGTTTATTTGCTCACTCATTTATTCATTCACTAGATATTCTTTCACTAGATATAGAGATCCTGCCATATGCCAAGCTCTGTTCTAGGTGCTGTGGATACATTGGTGACAAGATATACAAAATCATGGAACTCATATAATATGAAGTGTGATGTCAGTGTAAGAGCAATCATCCTGTGTAATATACCAGAATGACTGGCTGAAGACAGAGTAAAGAAAGCGAGACTATTATTGAACAGAAGCATAATGTCACACCAGTTGGGTTTATGTCTCAGCCATTTGAGGGAAAATATCAGTTTGGAGCCTCATCTTGCATGATACATGAAAATAAATTCCAGATGGACTAGAGTAAAATGTGGGAAGAAAATTACACAATAAAAATCTTGACGATGAAATAAATATTTAATAACCTCTGGGTTGAGAAAGACTTTCTGAACTTTAAGAGGGCAAATCACAGGGACTTCCCTGGTGGTCCTCTGGTTAAGACTCCACGCTTCTACTGCAGGAGGCGTGAGTTCGATCCCTGGAGATGCCGCATGCCTACCACTGGGTGTGGCTGAGAAAAAATCCTGTTTAAAAAAGAGAGAGAGAATAAATCATAAAGGAAAAGATGGACAGATTTGACTGTATAAAAAGTTGAGTATCCCATATGTTTGAAAAGGGCATGACTAGGGACTTCCCTGGTATTCCGAAGGTAAAGGCTCCTGGCTCCCTAATGCAGTGGGTGCTGGTTCAATCCCTGGTTGGGGAACTAAGACCCCACATACCGACTAAAACAAACAAAAATAATTATTTTTAAAAAGACAGGACTAAAATTGAAGTGAACTAGTAGAGGAAAAATATTTGCAACGGGTATAATAGAAAAGTGATAAACATAATAAATATATTAATAAATTAATGTGAAGTTAACAAGAAACACCAGTACCCAAAAGAAAGATGGGCAATTAATATAAAAGGACAATTCAAAGAAGAAACACAAAGAGCCAAAAAAGATAAAAACCAAGTTTATCCCTGGTAATATTCAAATAATTTACCCTTTGAAATACTGAGAGGCAGCCCTTTGCCTATCAAATCAGCAATGATGTTTGAGAGTTCGGGGAAATGGGAGACCCTGTTCACATTCATCACGATTGGGATGTGAAGGGGAGTGAATTTTTATAGAGAAGGATTGGGCCCCAAGTCTAAAATTTGGAAATGCTCATATCTGTTAATTCATCATTTACACTACTGGAAAGAATCTGGAAAGTGGAAAAGATTTCACCCCAAGGATTTTTATGGCATCATTAAAAATTTTTTTAAATTTATTTATATATTTATCTTTGGCTGTGCTGATCTTTGACTTCTCCTTGTGGTGGCTTCCCTTGTTGTGGAACATGGGTTCTAGGGTGCATGGCCTTGAGTCATTGTGGTGAAGGGGGCTCAGTTCCCCTGTGGCATGTGGGATCTTAGTTCCCAGACCAGAAATTGAACCCACATTTGCTACGTTGCAAGGTGGATTCTTAACCACTGGACCACCAGGAAAGTCTCTATGGCACCATTTTTTAATAAAGCAAAACAAATAACACCAAGTTGGGAATAATTTGACTACGACCTACTAGCATTTGACAAAGGTCCATGGGATATTAATTGGTATTTGAGAACAAAAGCCTCCTTGATAAAATGAATGTGGGAAATGCTGACTTGAATGAAGCTAAGTGAGATGTAGAAACTTTAATTAACATGCTAGTGTCCATGATAACTGTAATAAGAAGGGCCCTCCTAGGTATTTTTTTGCTAAACAAATGTATGTATCACTTTACTTTCAGTTTTTCAGCAGTTGTTGCCAACTATCAAGTCATTTCTTCCACCTCATTCTACTGGCTACCTCATGGCCCAAGACCTACTCAGATCAAGGGGTGGGAAATAGATGGAAGGGGTGGGGAAATTTGACAGAAGTTGCTGTGAATTCAGTTGCTGTGAAATCAGATGGCAAAGGGCCAGGAGACAGGAAGGGGTGAAAAATGGAGCCATTTTTGCAGTCTGCCGGAGCCCTTTCTTCATGTGTATGAGGAAAGGTAAATTACTAGCAGTAATTTACATTTATTTATTTAATAAATACATTTATTTATTTATTTGAGTGTTCCAGGTCTTAGTTTTGGCATGTGGAATATAGTTCCCTGACCAGGAATCAAACCTGGGCCCCCTGCATTGGGAGCATAGAGTCTTAGCCACTGGACCACCAGGGAAGTCCCAAATTAGTAGCAGTTGTTACTTGAAGAAGTAAGTCTTCTTCCCCAAGTCTCAGTGGCTTGATACAACTTTTTTTATTTTATTTTTCCCACAGGATAGCATGATGCAGTCAGTGGGGTAGAGCTACCCCATCTGGCCGCCCTGGGCTCCCTTAGCTCCCCTGTTCCCGCCCCTCATCCTCTCCATCAGTGAATGTTGAAAGAGAGGAGGGGCATACGTGGGAGGTTTTGGGGATCACACCTGGAAGTCGACACACATCTGCTCACTAGCTCTTTGCTTCACATATCCAATTGCAAGGGAGGATGGGAAATGTAGTCCAGTCCCAAAGGGGCAAAGGAGAGTAGTGTTAGTGAGCCATTAGTCTCTACGTGTTTGGGAACATGCTGTATCGGAAAGTAGAGAAGGGTTATGTTATTGCGTTTATTTATTTGTTTTCTTGTATATCACTTGTCTTCCTTCTCTAGGTTGTAAGCTCCAGGAAGGCAGTTTTGTTCACCATTTCACCAACTAGGGGCCTGGTAAGCACTCAACAAATATATTAGGAATAAATGAAAGAATGCATGAGTGAATGAAAAATTCAACAGTTTCACAGGATACAATATTATAAACCAATTAAGACTGATATGTCTAAGATTCTGGGAACATGAAAAATTGTTTACATGTGAACATTTAGGTAGGGTCTAGGTTAAGTACGATAAAGCCCTGGAGGAGGAAATGGCAACCCATTCCAGTAGGTTTGCTTGGAAAACTCCATGGACAGAGGAACCTGGGGGTCGCAAAGAGTCTGACATGACTGAGGGACTCACACTTTCACTTTCAGGCTAGATATGATAGGAATCCATAACAGAACACAATATAACAGTAGCTTAAACAAAGGAGAACTTTATTTCTCTCTACCAATAGAAGTATCAGTAACCTCAGATATGCAGATGACACCAACCTTATGGCAGAAAGTGAAGAAGAACTAAAGAGCTTACCGACTCGATGGACATGAGTTTGGGTAAACTTCAGGAGTTGGTGATGGACAGGGAGGCCTGGTGTGCTGTGGTCCACGGGGTCGCAAAGAGTTGGACATGACTGAGCAACTGAACTGAACTGAACTGAACCAATAGACCAAGCATAAATAGTCCAAGGCTTCATGGTGTCAGTATGGAGGCTTCATGGCATCGGAGAGGAAAGCTGCTTTGACCACTGGCTCTCCCATTCCTAGGGGAGTGCCCTGGCCTGAGTGGTCCAAGGTTGCTCCCACCACATCCATATTCTGTTTTTCATGTGGGAAGGGGAGAAGGAAAATGGTGACTCATCCTACGGTTATTCTTAAGCATCGGTGAATTGAGAAATAAAATCTTAGCTTTGGTGTCTAATTTATTCTGAAGGTCATCTCTTTGCTCTTTTCCCAGGGCAAAGAGCAGATGTGTAAAAGTGAGGTCAGGTCCCGAATGAGCAGTCAAAGAGAATATAACTCCTTGTTTCAGGTAAATACAAGCTGTTTGCAAAGATGGGGAGGATGCAGATTTGCATATATGATATGGTCAAAAATATATAAAAATATATTCAGTAAAAAGACAGGAAGGAAATACAAGAAAGTACTGTAATGAGAGTGTCTCTCAGATGTAGGTGAAGTGTTTTTTTTTTCATTTTTCTTTTTGTATCTTGCTGTATTTTTCAAAAGCTTCATAATAAGCAAGCATTAAGATCTTTTAAATTTTATTTATTGTGTCATATCAAACACCTATCAAAAAAAAGCCCACAAAACCCCCCCAAAAAAGCAAAAGCACAGGATAATGAATCATTGAGTGAACACTCAGGCATACACATCCACAGGGGAAAAAAAATGTCATTGATGCATTCTAGAAAATGTTTTGTCCTATTTTATTCATAAAACTTCCTCCTTTCTGATAGTTTACCACCATTTAGACTTGATGGAATCCTTTCTTTGGTTTTCTTAGTAGTCTTGCTTCCTACGTGTGCTTCTTAAACACTATAGTCTAATCTGGACTACTTTAAAACTGTATGTAAATGGCAACCATATTGCATATACTCTTTTATATATTCTTTTTTCCTTTCACTCAACATTTTGTTTGTGAGATAAACCCCTGTTGTGACAAGCATTAGTACCTACTGTGTTTATTCTACGCAGTCAAGATATTTGTTTCTCATTATCATATAATGTCCCATGGTGTGAATCTACTACAAACTATGTATTCATCTTCCTCTGATGAACATTTGTGTTGATTCCCTTGAAGAGCTTTGCAAGTAGGGCAGCTATGAAGAGCTTTACACAGGCTTCCTGGTGTCCATCCACCAGTCTCTTTAGGATATAGATAGAGAGGCAGAAGTTCTGAGTCACTGGGAAGACCAATGCCAAATTGTTCTCACAGTGGTTAAACCACTGCCGCTCACTCCTTCTGCAGCATGTGGGAGTCTTGGTTGCTCCCTATCTTTTAGCAACCACACCTGGTATTGTCAGATTTTGCCATTTTTGTCATTTCTAGGTATGGAGGGGAAGGTGTCCTTTTTTGGCCTCACCGAATGGTATGTGGGATCTTAGTTCCCCGACCAGGGATCAAACCTTTGTCCCCTGCTTTGAAAGCGTGGAGTCTTAATCTCTGGACCGTTCAGAAAGTCCTGAGGGGTAGGTGTTTTAATTCACATTTCCCACTGAACTTCAGAACCTATTGATACCTTTACTGCCATATGGATTTCCTCCTGTGTAAAGGGTCTGCTTAAGAGTTTTGCTCATTTTTCTTTTGGGATTGGCTGTTTCCTTTTGAAGGAGTTACTCAAATCCTTAGTCTACATTAAATGTTAGAAATATCTTCTCCCGTCTGAGTGAACTCTGGGAGATGGTGATGGACAGGGAGGCCTGGCGTGCTGCGAATCATGGGGTCGCAAAGAGCTGGACACGACTGAGCGACTGAACTGAATTGAACTGAACTCTGACCATTTGGTAATGGTATCTTTTTAATGGAAAATCTTAAAACACACACAAAAGTGGAGAGAACAGTGTAATGAATTCCCATAGACTTATCACCAGCTTCAACAATTGTCAGTGTATTTGTTGTTGTTTAGTCGCTGAGTCATGTCTGAGTTTTTTGTGACCCCATGAACTGTAGCCTGCCAAGCTCCTCTGTCCATGGGATTTCCTAGACAAGAATGCTGGAGTGAGTTGCCATTTTCGTCTCCCAGGGATCTTTCCAATCCAGGGATCAAACTTACGCCTCTGTATTGGCAGGTGGATTCTTTTCAACTGAGCCACCAGAGAAGCCTGTCAGTATATGCTGCTAAGTCGTTTCAGTCGTATCTGACTCTGTGCTACCCCATAGACGGCAGCCCGCCAGGCTCCCCCGTCCCTGGGATTCTCCAGGCAAGAATACTGGAGTGGGTTGCCATTTCCTTCTCCAATGCATGAAAGTGAAGTCGCTCAGTCGTGTCCGACTCTTAGTGACCTCGTGGACTGCAGCCAACCAGGCTCCTCTGTCCATGGGATTTTTTCCAGGCAAAAGTACTGGAGTGGGATGCCATTGCCTTCTCTGCTGTCAGTATATAGCCAATTTCATTTCCTCTCTACCTGCACTTCTTCCCCCTTCGGTTATTTTACTCAAATTCTCAAAGTCTTATTATTTTAGGAAAAAAAATTTTAGTGTCTATAAGCAATAAAGACCTTTTAAAATATAAATATATAACCATATCACTCTAAGACATCTTTTGATGAATACTAATTATTAACATTGATTAGCCAAGTGTAACAATCTTGTCTTTTGTAGTTAGTGCTTTTTGAATCTTGATTAAGAAATCTTAGCAGATGTTAGCTATTATATATAGAATGGATAAACAACAAGGTCCTACTGTATAGCATGGGGAACTGTATTCAATATCTTGTGATAAACCATAATGGAAAAGAATATTTTAAAAGTATATATATAATATGTCTATGTATAACTGAATCACTTAGATGTGCAGCAGAAATTAACACATTTCAAAACAACTATACTTCAGTTTTTAAAAATTAAAAAAGGAGAAATCTTTTCTCTTCCTTGCAGTTATGCTACATTATCTTTTAAAACTTTTTTGTTTTAATTTTCAGTTTGGGTCTGTGATCTACCTAAAGTTGATTATTGTGCTTAGTATGATGTGGGAGTCTAATGTAATTTTCATCCAATTAGATAGCAAACTCAGTATATTTATTGAAAATATCATCTTTTTCTTTTCTTTTTTTTTTTGCAGTAAAAACCTCTATCACAAGTCAGGGGGCCATATGTACATAGGTATACTTCTAGAATCTCTGCTCTAGTTCACCAATCATTGAATTAATTTCCATTGCTTTACAAGTCTTTTAAAAAATATTTATTTTTATTTATTCATTTGATTGCACTGAGTTTCAGTTGCAGCAGTGGGATCTTTAGTTGTAGCATTTAGGATCTTGTTCCCTGGCCAAGGATCAAACCCTGGCCCCTGCATTGGGAGCATGGAGTCTTAGCCACTGGACCTCCAGAGAAGTCTGGCTTTATAAAAAGTCTTGATATCGGCTAGGGTGGAAACTATCACCTTGTTTTTCACCAAGAGTATCTTTGTTATAATTGGCTCTTTGTATTTTAGTATAAAATTTAGAATCCACCTGCAAGTTCCACAGAAAAAAGCTTTTAAAATCTAGATTATGAATGGATGGAACATACAGATAAACAGGGATCGAACCCAGGTCTCCCACATTGGAGGCAGACACTTTAACCTCTGAGCCACCAGGGAAGCCCAATTCAAGGGAAACTGCTATCCAAATCCAATAACATGGTATATCAAACCATTGTCTTCCCTGGTAGCTTGGACGGTAAAGCGTCTGCCTACAATGTGGGAGACCCAGGTTCGATCCCTGGGTCGGGAAGATCCCCTGGAGAAGGAAATGGCAACCCACTCCAGTATTCATGGCTGGAAAATCCCATGGACCGAGGAGCCGGGTGGGCTACAGTCCATAGTCTTCCCTGGTAGCTTGGACGGTAAAGCGTCTGCCTACAATGTGGGAGACCCAGGTTCGATCCCTGGGTCGGGAAGATCCCCTGGAGAAGGAAATGGCAACCCACTCCAGTATTCATGGCTGGAAAATCCCATGGACCGAGGAGCCGGGTGGGCTACAGTCCATGGGGTCACAAAGAGTTGGACATGACTGAGTGACTTCTCTTCTCTTTACAAAGTTCCCTTATACAGGCTTTTCATACAGTTTGTTAGATTTATTACCAGTCACTTGATCATTTACGCTAATATAGATGGTTACTTTTCTCCACCTTTGTTTGGTTTATGACTGGTATGTGGCAATAAAATTGATTTTTATACATTGATTTTATATCCAGTTACCTAGCTAAGTTCTGTTTCGAATTGTAATAAATTAGTCTGTAGAGTCTTCTGAACATTCTTTAGCCAGAGTCACATAATCTATTAATAATGATGCCAATAACTTTTTACTTATTTTTTTCCTTTTTTACTTCAGAGTTAAGGTTTCCAGGACAAAATTGAACAGAAGCAATAACAACAGGCATCCTTCTTTCTCTTGTTCCACACTTAGAAGGAAAACTTTTAATATTTAACCATTAAATATTAAAATGCATGTGTGCTAAGTCGCTTCAGTCATGTCTGACTCTTTGTGACCCTATGGACTATAGCCCGCCAGGCTCCTCAGTCCGTGGGATTCTCCAGGCAAGAATACTGCAGTGGGTTACCATGCCCTCAGCCAGAGGATCTTCCCGACCCAGGGATCAAACCCGCGTCTCTTAAGTCTCGAACCCGCGTCTCTTAAGTCTCGAACCCGCGTCTCTTAAGTCTCTTGCATTGGCAGGCAGGTTCTTTACCACTGGTGCTACCTGGGAAGCCCAGATATTTTAATACTTAGCCATAAATGATGTTAGCTGTAGGTTTTCGGTAATGCTCTTCATCAAAAGGGTTTTTGAAGTATTTATTTGGCCGCCCCAGGTCTTGGTCTTGGTCTTACTTTTGTCATGTAGGATCTTTAGCTGCAGTATACGAACTCTTAGCTGTGGCATGTAGGATCTAGTTTCCTGACCAGGAGTTGAATCTGGGCCCTGTGCACTGGGAGTGCAGAGTCTTAGCCACCGGACCACCAGGGAAGTCCCTCCTGGTGCATTCTTACCTTGATGACCTCCAGGTCTCAGCTTAAAATGAAGAGCTGAGGTTCAGACTCTCCAGTCTGGGTGGATCTGGGCCTTTACTTTTGCTCAAACCATCTTTTGCATGGAAGAAGGCATTTGAGTTTTGAACTCCTCTTTTGTTTTATTCAGAGTTTTCAATACTATTTCCTTACCCTTTTATTAGTGTGCGTGCTCAGTCATGTCTGACTCTTTGTGACCCCATGGACTGTAACCCGCCAGGCTCCTCTGTCCATGGGATTTCCCAGGGAAGAATACTGGAGTGAGTTGCCATCTTCTCCAGGGGGTCTTCCCAACACAGGTGTCAAACGCGCATCTCTCTCATCTCCTGTATCGGCAGATGGATTCTTTACCCCTGCACCACCTGGGAAGCCCTCCCTCTAACTAGTGTTTTGCTGCTTTTAATAATTTTTTACCCCACAGATTTCATCCTGCATTTTTATCTGTTCTCCAGTGGAGATGGTTTTGGTTTCCTTAGAACACCATTCCTGGCAGAGAAAGTCATATTATTTTTTCTTCTGCAAAATTGAATTTATTTGTTATGCTTTCTGAAATTAAAATATCTTTCCCCCCAATTATATATACTTTAAAAAAATCCCCTGTAAAAAAAAAAGACAACCAAGTTTTAAAAAATAAGAAAATATAAATGATCTAAATCCCATTGCCCAGAGATATCACTGTTGACATTCACTTGACTACACATTCATACTTCTTTCTATTCAGATATACACAGTTTTACATATATCACTTTATATAAACAGCATCATGTTATACACACTGTTGTTTTCATATAGTTCCTTTACATTCAACCTTATTTTGTGTTTACCCTTCCCCATCTCCTATCCTGACCGAGGTCACCAGTGTTGCCAACATTAACAGCCTGAGTGTATCCTTAGGTAGTTTTCTCCACCGTCACTCAAATATGCAAACATATATATACATACATATTTATAAGGGATTCATTTTAATCATTGTTTGCACTCGTACCACCAATAGAATCACTTCTCTGCATCTTGCTTTTCTCAGTTAAAATCCCTTCAAATCAGCTTGTAGAGTTCTAATTCGTTTGTAATGACTGCATTGATGATATGGGTGAACACAATTAATAAATCCATCAAGCATTACCTTAATTATATTTAAAAGACCTACATTTTATGAATGAAAACTCAACCACTGTGGTCTAAGATGCATGCCTACTGCCAGCGTCAGGGCCACATTCCCGCCAAGAGGAAGGGCAGAGCCAGGGAGATTCTCACTTTTGCCTTTAGAAACACAACCTGAAGTTGCCTGCTTTGTTTCTTCCCTTATTCCATCATCCAGAAGACAGTTAGGAGGCCGCTCCTGGCTCCAAAGAGACTGAGAAACATAGTCTCGGCCAGGGGACAGCTGTCTGATTCCAAATGCTATTCCAGTAGAAGGGGAAAGGACAACGTCTGCTGATGAGGGGCATTCAACCTTGCTTCCCTGGTGGCTCAGTAGTAAACAATCCGCCTGCCAATGCAGGAGACTCAAATTCGATCCCTGGGTCGGGAAGATCCCCTGGAGGAGGGAATGGTAACTCACTCCAGTATTCTTGCCTGGGAAATCGCATGGACAGCGGAGCCAGGTGGGGCTACAGTCCAAGGGATCTCAAAGAGTCAGTCACAACTGAGCAACCAAGCATGAACGCACATAGAACTTACATAGAGTAAAATTCTTCCTTTTTAGTGTATTGGTCTATGGGTTTGACAAATACATTGTTATTGTTCAGTTGCTAAGTTGTGTCCAGCTCACAAAGAGTCAGACATGACTGAAGCAATTTAGCACACATCCCAAATAGTATTTGTACCACAGGTTGTCCATTCATCTGCTGAAGAACACTTGGGTTGTTTCTAGTTTGGACGTTATGATTAAAGCCACTATTCATATGGCAAACTGCTTTTTATGTGAATTTAAGTTTTCATTTCTCTTGGGAAAATACCTAGGAATGGTATTATTGGCTCATACAGTAAAAATATGTTTAACTTTATAAGAAACAACTGAACTGTTACCTAAAGTGTCTGTACTATTTTGCACTCCTACCAACAATGCATGAGAGTTCCAACTGTTCACATCCTTGGCAGCTCTAGATATTGTCAATTTATTGTTGTTGTTTGCCATTCTAATAGATGTGTAGTGGTATCTCACTGTGGTTTTTCTTTTTGTTTTAACCAAAGAAACAAACTGTTATCCTACCTAGGAAGGGTAAGGCAGGCTGGATGGATTTCCCCTGATATTTTGGACAATTCTCATGCTTTCTATCCCAGACGTCCAGAGCCCTCTGAACATCATCTCTCTCTTTTTTTTTTTTTTTGGCCGTCTTCTACTTTTTAGGAATTTCTTACCTTATGAATTCAACCTCCTCAGAAATCCATTTTCCCACTTTTCCTTGGAGCTGTGGTACGGGTGTGTGTCCATCCAGATTCATCCAAAATTCCATCACTTCCTTCCCTCTGATATTTGGGTGCTCAGCTTTCCTCTTCGATCATGTGTGCACTAATCTCCAAATCTTCACAAACTTCACCCTGTAAACTCAGCTAGTTCAAGCAGGGCATTTGAAACTACAGAGTTGGTTGTAGTTGCAAGGTCCCCTGCCCCCTAAGGCTTCCTAGGTGGCTCTAGTGGTAAAGAACTTGCCTGCCAATGCCAGAGACGTAAGATATGTGGGTTCGATCCCTGGGTAGGGAAGATTCCTTGGAGGAGGGCATGGCAACCCACTCCAGTATTCTTGCCTGGAGAATCCCATGGACCGAGGAGTCTGGCAGGCTACAGTCTGTGGGGTCACAGAGTCGGACACAACTGAAGGGACTTAATGCACACACACACGCAAGGTCCCCCAAAGTACCAGGGCTGTTTCCATTNGGAGGGCATGGCAACCCACTCCAGTATTCTTGCCTGGAGAATCCCATGGACCGAGGAGTCTGGCAGGCTACAGTCTGTGGGGTCACAGAGTCGGACACAACTGAAGGGACTTAATGCACACACACACGCAAGGTCCCCCAAAGTACCAGGGCTGTTTCCATTATCTATTTGTAACAGACCATCCCAACATGTAGTGGCTTAAAACAACATTGTTTCTCATGAGTCTATACTGTGAGCTGACGGGATGATTCTTCTGCTTCATGTGGTATTGCCTGGGGGTCATTCAAGGGGCTCTGCATTTAGCTGGTGGCTGGAAGGGCACAGAAGAGCCAAGATGACTGGATCTTTTGGGGCCCTGGGCACTTCCTGTCTGCCAGGGTGCCTTGGATCTTATCCTTGTGGCCTGTCTCTCCTCATGGTATCTCATCCTCTAGGGCCTCTTTGTATGACTTCACTCTCCAGGAAGGGAGCTTGGACTTCCTTACAGCATGGCAGCTGGATTCCAGGAGAGTAAGAGCAGAAGCTGTAAGGTTTCTTACAGCCCGGGCTCAGAACTGGCACAGCATCACTTTCACTGTGTTCTGAGTCAAAGCAAGTCATGAATTTGGCTCAGATTCAAAGGGAGGGAAAATGGACTCTGTAACTTAAATATATATATCTATTTGGCTGTGATTGGTCTTAGTTGTGGCCCAAAGGATCTTTCAGTTGTGTCATGTGGGATGTAGTTCCCTGCCCAGGGATCAAACCTGGTCCCCCTGTGTTGGGAGCATGGAGACTTAGTCACTAGACCACCATGGTAGGTTTTTTTTAATTTTTTATTTATTTTTAATTGAATAATAATTGCCTTACAATATTATGTTGATTTCTGCCATACATCAACATGAATCAGCCATAGGTGTACATATGTCCCCTCTCTCTTGAACCTTCCTGCTGCCTCCCTCCCCATCCCACCCCTCTAGATTGTCACAGAACCCTGGTTTGAGTTCCCCACCAGGGAAGTTTTTAAAAATGTATTTGGTTTTGGCCATGCCTCGTGAGATCTTAGTTCCCTGACCAGGGATCAAACCTGTGCCCCTCACTATCCCTGCAGTGGAATTGTGTGGAGTCCCAACCACCAGACCATCAGAGAAGTTCCTCCTCTGTAATTCTTGATGAGAGGAATAGTATGTGCATATTGAGATGAAGAAAATCTTGGTGACTGCTTTGTGACCTACCATGGGTGGCTTAAATGAGGTAGAAGTTTCTCTCTTTCATGATGCCAGGGCTCCTCCAATGTGATGGGTACAGAGGTTCCTTCTATCTTGTTGCTCTTTTGTCCTTATCATGTTGTCCTCATCCACTTGTTGTAATGTGATCACTCCCTTATTGAAATTCCAGCAAATGAGAAAGTTGAAGAAGGATAGAGTATACCCTTCCATGAAAACCATGGCCTATACATTGCTCATTCACTTCCAACGTGGCCCATCAGCCAGAGTGAAGTCATATGGCCTTTTAAATGCAAATGAAGCCAGGAGACACAGTCTTTAGTCTAGTGGCCAGAGGCCCAGAGGGAAATTCTTCATGGGGAACAGCAGGTATAAAGGCCCTGAGGTGAGAATGAGCTTGACTTACTGGAGAAACGGCAAGAAGGCCAGTGTAGCTCCAGTAGGGGAAGTAAGGGGAAGAGAGGAAAGAGGAGAGGACAGAGAGAGGGACAGGTCTTTATATAAACATGTGTTCTTTTTTTAATTTAAAAAATGTTATTATTTATTTTGGCTGCACTAGGTGCTCGCTGAGACACGTGGGACCTTAGTTGGGGCGTGCAGGGTTCTTTAGTTCACGCTTGTAGGCTTAGTTCTGGCAGTTCAATCCCTGGGTTCCCCGACCAGGGGTTGAACCCGGGTGGCCCATCCCTACCAGCCTGGTCGCATTGAGAGTGCTGAGTGCTATCTCCTGGACCACCAGTCAAGTCCCTGAATATGTGTTTGCAGTTCTCTGCAGTAAACGCCTTCCTTTGTGGAATTGCTGGATCTCTGTGTAGGTGACTATTTAAAACTTAAAAATATATGTATTTATTTTGGGGGCAATGTCAGGTCTTAGTTGCAACACTCAGGATATTCCATTGCAGTGTTGCAGCAGCTTAGTTGCTCCAAGGCATGTGGAATCCTAGTTCCCCAGTCAAGGGTTGAACACATGCCCCTTGCACTGCAGGGCAGATGCTTAACCACGGAACCACCATAGAAATCCCTGTGACTATTTAAATTTATAAGAAACTACCAAGCTCTTTTCCAAGGTGATGGTTCTAGTCCACATTTCCAATTGCTCCTCATCTCTGCTGACACTTGACAGGGCCTGTCTTTTTCATTTTCGTCACTCTCGTGGGCGTGTAGCGGTGTCTCACTGTGGTTTTAGCTTGTGTTTCCCTCATGACTAATGATGTTGAACGCTTTTTCACATGTTATTTGGCTAGTCACATCTCTTCTTTGGTGACATGTCTGTTCAAATCCTTCAGCCATTTTAAAAAGTGAGTGATTTGCCTCACTTTTCAGAAAGCTTCCCCTGGCTGCTTGGGGGAGGGTGGACGCTGGTGGGCGTGGGGGGAATGGAAGCAGGGAGTTGGGGAAGGGACTGTAGCTTCCACAGAGGTGAGCTTGTCAGACTCAACCCATAGCTTGTTTTCTGGGAAAGTCAACTTTGACCTTCCCCAACGCTTGGGCTGCTGCCAAGAGAGTCTGAGACACTTTACAGATCTCGTGGGGTTCGGGGCAGCCCTGCTTCCTGGAGTTGGGCACTGCGGGGAGGGGTGTGCCCCTCCACCTCTGTCTCTTCCTTCCCCCAGTGGGATGGAGACCCTGGACTGGAGACCAGCTGGCATATTAGGGTCTGTGCCAGTACAGCTATGCTTGTGGTTAGTCACTCAGTTGTGTCCAACTCTTTGCGACCCTATGGGCTGTATGGACTGCAGCCCGCCAGGCTCTTCCGTCCATGGAATTCTCCAGGCAAGAACACTGGAGTGGGCTGCCATTTCCATTTCCGGGGAGTACAGCTGTACCTGTGGTTAAAATATTGGAATGCCTCTCATTGCTACCACCTCAGCCCATTCCCTTGGAACACCTCGGACTTCCTCACATCTCAGCAGCCAAAGGGGGACCCCAAGACTCCGACCCAGCCCTGCAGCCACATCTAATTGGATGGTGCCTGGCTCGTGGGGCTGTTAGACTGGGGACAGCCCGGGCCTGGCTGGAATTGGAAGAATCAGATCAGGAGGCTGAGACTGAGAGGTAGAAGGAGGATTTTTTCTGAAGGGGAGCCCAGAACTGGAGACATGAATTGTTTAGTCACTATGGCGTGTCCAACTCTTTTGTGGCTCCACGGACTATAGCCTGCCACTCTCCTCTGTCCTTGGGTTTCTCTAGGCAAGAATATTGGAGTGGTTTGCCGTTTGCTTCTCCAGGAGATCTTCCTGACCCAAGGATTGAACCCATGTCTGCGGATTCTTTACCACTGCGTCACCTCCTGGCCCCCTGCTCCCAGCCCTGCCCCCAACAGTCACGTCCCCACGTCCAGCCAGAGAGAGCCTGTTGACTCCTGAGTCAGATCAGGCCCCTCCTGGCTCAGAGCTTCCTCTGGTCGCTGGCTGCCCCCAGCTCACTGGGCTTCAGCCACCTTGAGATGCCTGAGCAGGCAGGCCCTGCTCACTCCAGACCTGATGGTGTTGATTCTTCTGTGACAGGACTCGGCCAGGCCTGGGCTGTGGCAGTGTTTAATAGCCAGTGCCGCTAGGGCTCGGCTGTGACCCTCTTCCGGACTCCAAATACCCACCCCCAACTCCAACAAGTCACTCAGGGTCTGTCTCATGACTGGCATCCAGTTTCCCCTTTTTCTTTCCTGAGCCCAGGCCCGGGGAACTGTGGGGGTGCCGCCTGGGCGGGGCTTCCTGCCGCTGGCCCATCCCCCTGTAGCCCCTAACCTCAGGTTCCTCCTTCCCCAGCTGTGGCTCCTCTCCTGTTGCGGCTAAAAGTCCTTGTCATCTCCTGGGTGGCCTTTCTCAGTATGGGCTTCCAGCCACTTCCCCATTTGGTAGGAGCAGCCCAGCCTGGCCGAGTGTCACCCATTGCCCCCACCTGCCTCACCCCAAAGCCCTAGGCCTGGGTCTGTGCTGTGTGCATCTGTGTGACTGCCTAGTCTTCTCCCTCTTTCTCTGCCTGGTCACCACTTTCTCCTTCCCTCACCTCCATCTTGGTTCTTTTCTCTTTTTCTTTAAGGGTCAGATATCTGTCCTTGGGTCCTGGGCTCTATGACTACCTTTATTTGCTGTGTCACTTTGGACGAGTGTCTTTATCCTTCTCTAAAATGGAATAAAAGCATCTACCTCCTCAGAAGGATGTGCTGTGCTTCATTGTTCAGTCATGTCCGACTCTTCGCGACCCCATGGACTGTAGCCCACCAGGCACCTCTGTCCATGGTGATTCTCCAGGCAAGAATACTGGAGTGGGTAGCCTATCCCTCCTCCAGGGGATTGTCCCAACCCAGGAATCGAACCAGGGTCTCCTGAATTACAGGTGGATTCTTTACCAACCGCTACCAGGGAAGCTGCCTCAGAATGGTGTGCTTGGGTTTAAATGCATTAACACTTGGACAGGGTGCCTGTGCGTTACTAAAACCCATATCCTGGTGGTCTCTTTTAATATCCTATGAACATTACAAGGTTCTGATTGTCAAATAAATACAACTGGTGCTTATAAAAAGCTGACAAGGGTCAGACCCTGTTCTAGAGATACAAATTTATTCAACCCTCACAACACCCTTCAAAGTAGGTACTATTTTACTCCTTGTTTTACAGGTGAGGAAACTGAGGCCCAGAGAGGTTGAGTGACTTGCTCAAGGTTGTTCAGCCAGGAAGAGGCAGAGATTAGCTCCAATCACAGTCAGCCAGAGACCCTCCTGTGACAATGATGGTGGTGGACCTCTGTCTGGGGGTGAAGGCTGAATGGACACACGAGCTGATCGCCCTTCATTCTAACCACTGGAGGCTGCAGCCTGGAGTGTCTGGGCCTGATTCTCTTTGGTGATGTCTGTTTGTCTCTGTTCCTCCTCCCCCATCGTCCCCTCCTCCCTCCTGCCACCACCCACCTCAGACTTCCTCCTTTACTTGGTTGGACACTACGCCACATCCCACCCGCCTTGGACTGTGGTGTCCAGCAGCATTGCCTGCATCATGGGGGGCCTTAGACCCTCCGATAGGCTCCTATCTCTCCTTCTGACTGTGGGTGGTGAGTTGGGGGCTTCTGCAGCTTCTGGGCTCAGCATGGGGCAGGGCAGGGAGCTGGGTGGAAAGAGAGAATCGAAGTGGGGCAGGGGAGTGTTGGGGCTGCAGCAGATCCCCAGCCCCCCAAACCCTATGAGTCTCTTCCCAGAGCCTGCGCTCCCACCCACCCCAAGATTTAGCCTCAGGGAGAAGCAGAGGGAGGGGACTCTAAGAGTGTTGCGACAGGACAAGTCGATGTAGAAGGAACACAGTCCAGAGGCCTTGATGACGGCCCCCAGCTCCCTCTCGTGCCCGCCGGGCATTAGGAGACACCCTCCCCAGCTTCTATGCCTACCCTGCAGTCACTGCCCCATGTCTCATTTTACCTTCTTTTCCTCTCCTCAGGTCTCAGCCTCGTCCAGGCCCAGAGGGGTAGGTCTAGACCGTGCAATCCCCCACCCTACCTCCCAAAGATCACCCCACCTCTGGACCCTTCCCCAGTCTCTCCACACCTCCCCACCCTCCCCGATGACTGACACCTCCTCCCAATTCCTACTCCCAGTGGTCTCCCCTGACTCCTATACCACATCCATTCCCAGAATGCAACTGCTCCTCGTTGAGCCCAGGCGTGCTGGCAGGGATCGTGCTGGGGGACCTGATGCTGACCCTCCTCATCGCTCTGGCTGTGTACTCCCTGGGTCGGCTGGTCCCTCGGGGGCGAGGGGCTTCGGAGGGTGAGTGGGGCTGGCTGGGGATGGCCTGGGACCCTCTGAGGACTTGCCTGGCAAGGGAAGGGTAAGCTCCCAAGTCACAACCACCCGAAGGGAGGTGATGGAGGGGCTGACTTTGGAACAAGAAGATAGTCCCAATTCTCACCCCACCCCTGAGCAGTGACCCGGAAACAGCACATCACGGAGACAGAGTCGCCTTATCAGGTAAGGAAACCAAGTTCTTGCCTCATCTCTCACTCCGGCCCTGTGGTTGTCTGTCCGAAATGGCCCTCCCCCAGTCCCCGCAGAACCCAGACCCTGAAGCCACTTTTTCAGGAGCTCCTCAAACACTGAACATGAAGCGTCCAAAACTGCTTTCAGTGATCAGTCATGACCTTACGCTCAGCTTAAAATGTACGGAGGGGAAATTCAGGGATGATTTGCCTCAGCCAGAAGGCAGGAAAAGCCCAGCCCAGGACATGCTGATTTCTCAGAGAAGTCCTCCGAAGAGCAGAGGATATAATTCAACCCAATTTGGTAACTTTAAAATGAGGAGTTTTAGAATTAATAGTAGGGGGCAGGGAGCAGATCTTGTCTCCTTTGGAGAAACTGACAAAAGCCAGAGACTCCTCAGAAATATCCATACGAAAAACGTAAAACTGTTCATATAATCTACGGGCAGTGCAAGTATCCTTGAAACCCTCCTTAAGAACGATGATACAGGGACTTCCCTGGTGGTCCAATGGCCAAGACTTTGCGCTCCCAAAGCAGGGAGCTCAGGTTCAATTCCTGGTTAGGGAACTGGATCCCACAGGACGCAACTAAGAGCCACGATGCAAAGGTCATCTTTCCATCTTCCACCCCCTGTCAGTGTTATTCTTAACCCTTTACGGGGTCATGAGTTCCTCTGAGAATCTAATGGAAGACAAACAGACCCTCTCCAGAAAGATGAACTCCCAGACCAGGCATTTGTATGTGATTTTAGGGATTCTATCTGAGGCAGGCATCTTAGGGCCACAGACCCTTACCCCACTCCCACTGTGAACCCTGCTCTGTGAAGTCTGTTTTATTTGTCTGCAACCAGCTTTGGTTTGCCCCACTCGTGGCTTGAAAGTCTCTCTGTAAAGTATAAGAATCTCAAGTTTGGCTCCATGAGGACCAGAAGACTCAAGGGAATTTCCAGTTACTGGGAGGCAGTAACATTTTAGGGCAAAGCCCCAATTTATTCATTCCTTTGGTGAACTTTGTTGAGGGCTTGTTTAGGCTAGATGCTGGCGAGCTTACATCCTAGCTGGAGAGACAGTCTTGAAGCAAATTAACAAGATCACTTGGGGAGGCAGTGTGAGGAAAATAAAGCAGATTGATGTGACAATGACTGGGGTGAGAGGAGGAGAAACTAGAGATGAGGAAACCAAGAAATGCCTCTCAGGGAATTCCCTGGTGGTCCAGTGGTTAAGACTCTGTGCTTCCAATGCAGGGGGCCCAGGTTTGATCTCTGTTCCACGTGCCATGTGGTCAAAGGAAAAAAGAAATGCCTCTCTGAGAAAATGCCATGAGCTGAGACTAGAAAGGGGAGAAGGAACCTCCCATGGGAATATCTGGGGGACTGGTGTTCCAGGCAGAGAGAAGAGCACACCCAGAGGCTCCTTGCCTGGGGCGTAATGGTGAGGCAGAGGGAAGAGGGGGACACTGAATGCCCTTGAATAAAAGCCCAGATCTCTTTCATGGCTACAAAGTTGAAGAAGCTGCCAGAGGCCTTGCCAGCCCCTGGAAGAAAGCTAGATTTTCAGTTTATTTGGTCCATCCCCTGGTGGTCCTTTCACTGATGGTCCATCCCCTGTCCATCCCTTAGGAGCTCCAAGGCCAGAGGACAGATGTCTACAGCAACCTCAACACACAGAGGCCGTATTACAAATGAGTCCAAAGCAGGGCCGTCAACAGCCTGATGCCTGGATCCAGTCCTTCCTGATGCCTGCTCAGCACTCTACTCCTAATCTCATCAAGACTCAGATGCGCAGAGTGGCCTCCATGAGATGTCAGACCTCTCCCCACTACTGCCCCCAAATAAACATTGGCGCACACAAGCAATGCTGAGTTATTCCAGATCCCTGGGCTGATGGGGTGGGGATATATGGAGTCCTGGGGGGATCAAGGACCCAGAAAACAGATAAATGAGAAGGAGCCTTTGAGAAAGAATTAGAACAAGAGGTATTTCAATGGCTTTATTCCAGCCCCAAAGCAGGGTGGATTTTCTTGTGCCGCCACCCACATGCAGGATGAGAAGGTCAGAAGTCAAAACTCGCAGTTACAGGGAAGTCAACCCCTGCCAGGCATGTTGATGTAGATTTTGTCATCTTCTGGGGGTGGGGGAGAGAAAACATGAGGCCTGACCACCCACCTCCCACCCACACCTCCACCCCCTTGGGGACCCCCAGCCTCAGGGGTTTTCTCAGGAGTTCCCCCAAGCACCGCCCCCAGGGTTTCCCCGGAACCTCGAGGGCTTGCCCAAGGGGGGCCCCCACCCTGGGGACCCCCTCCCTGGGGACATCTTGTCCCTTTAGGCCCAGCCCTGTCCCTCTTCTCACCTTGGGTGGGCCTGCTGCGTAGGCGAGCACACACAAACACCACCACCACAATTAGCAGTGACATAAGAGCGTCCGCAGCCACAAGGCCTGCCAGGAGTGGCAGAGAGAGGAGCCCACATCCGGAACAGGAACCTGAAGGGTGGGGCCAAGGCAAGAAGGCGGCTGAGGGGGCTTCCAGACACTCAAGGCTGGGCTTCAGGCCTATCATGCAAAGGAAATCCCTTTGAGGGTGGGTGTCCCAGAATTCCTGGGGAAGGAAAGGGGCGATGGAGATTCAGAGAGAAGCTGGGGATGTCCTATAGCTTCCAGGACTGTGCTTTGGGCACAGTGAGTACCCCTGAAGACAGGTCAGGGGGTTGGTGCATTGTTGGGCCTTCAGTTTGGTGATGAGAATGGTGACGTGGGGACCCAGAGAGGGCTGCAGATCCTCTGGCGGCTCCAACTTGAGGATGAGAAATGAGATTCAGGACTCACAGGCCACACTTTAGGAATGGAAGCAGGACCTGAAGGGATGCTGCAAAGGGGAGGGGGTGTTGATTTCTCACCTGGGGTCATCTGAGCTGTAGCCACTGTGGAAGGAAAGGGAAGGCAGATCAGTGGGCAGCGATGGTTCTCAAAACAGGGCACAGGGAAAGGAGATGCCCTGAGAAATAAACTCCACTCCGGAGAGATCAAATGAGAAGAGGAGCCAAGTGGGAAGGGAGTGCCCAGAGACCCAGAGAGACAGGAAATCAGAAGCAGAGGCAGAGACAGAGCAGTAGAACGGATGGACAAGCAGCCATCCAAATTCAGCTTCCCTTCCCAAAGAATTGGCCCAGAAGTTTATTTCTGGAAAGGAAAGGGCACTGAGAGAAGGACCTGCCCTCAGCACCCCTCCCTTCAGATGCCACCCCAAACTGTCCTGTTCACAAAACTCTAACACCCCCCCACCCACAGCCCCCGTAACCACTGGCTTCACCTGGGAGCAAAAGCAGGAACAGGATGTTGCCTGGCAGGACCATGGTGGGCTGGGGGCTGGCAGGGACCTCTCAAAGGGCTTTGGTCCAGAGAAGTCCTGAGGAACAACGGGGGAGTGGAGAGGCAGCAATAGCGGATGTCACCCTGCTGGTGACAAGGCCACCTGCTTCCTGTGTGTCTGTGTGGGAGGGGGAGAGGTGATGGATCCCTCTGACTGCCTTCAGGGACAAACCAGGGGGAGGGTCAGAGAGACCAGGGAGGCTGCTATGATTGTCCAGGTGAGACGTGGCAGGTAGACCAGGGTGTGGGCACTGGGGAGATTCTGGCAAGATTTTTAAAGTAGAGACGACAAAACTTGCTGACGGAGTGGATATGAGTGTGTATGAGAGAGAGGGATCCAGGATGACTGAAGATTCTGGTCTGAGCAACTATGAAGGACAGAGAATCCTTTGACAGGATGGAGAAGGAGGGAAAGTAGGTTTAGATGAAAAAGTGCCCAGGTTTGGCAAAATGAGTGCCCAGGTTTGGCAAAATGAATGCCCTGTGGAGAAGCTGAATGGCCACAGCAGCCTCTTTTGGGTTCATGCGATGTCTGGTCTGGAGATGTAAATCTGGGGACTGATGGCTCATGGATGGTATTTAAAGCCATAAGACTGGATGAGATCATCAAGGAAGTGAGCAGAGACAGAGGAGCAACACTACCTTCCCCAGCACCAAGAAAGGGTGAGGAGGAGTAGACAGGCAGGGAAACGGAGGGAGCAGCCAGTGAGGGAGGAGAACTAGGAGAACAGTCGCGAACGCAGGGGAGAAATGTGACTTACATGGTAACCAAGATGGGAACTGAGAAACGAGCCTCCCACTGGAATGACAGTCTGCTCGAGGGCTGGGAATTCCTGCCTGCTTAGTTCACAGCTACACCACAGCACCCAGCAAAGTGCCTCCCTCGCCGTAATAAATTCTTTTTAACGACGAATGAACAAATGAGAACTGGCCTCTGAAAAAGACGGTGATGTGGGGAGGAGGGGAAATTTGAGTTCACCTATATTACTCTTACCTACAGACCTTTCCTGCCTTGAGACCAAGGAGTCCAGAACCCCAGGCCCCTTCTCCCTGGACCTGGTATTACTGGCAGCGTGCTCCCACCCTCCACAAGCCCAGGGCCTTGAAGTCAAGGCCTCCAACATCCACTTGGACAAAGATTCAGAAATTCGGGTCCCCAGTTCCCTCCTCCTTCAGGAGTCCGCCACGCCAGGCACCTTCTCCCTCAGACCAAAGGTAGGGTTCCCCATTCCTCTTTCCCAGGACACTTCGGAGTCGGGCCTTCAAAATGAGCTCCGCCCAGTCAGACACCAGATTCGCTCGAGCGCACCGCGGGGACTCCCGGGCTTGTGGGCGGGGCCCTGCCCAGCACTGGGCGGGGCCAGAATCTCCGTTTAAAAACTCGCGGGGGGACCCGGTCCAAGATCGGGGACCCGGCGGCGGCTCCGCGGGGAAGCAGCGAGGCTGGCGCAGCGCCGAGGCCGGGGCCCTGGGGGCCCGCAATCAGCACCACGGAATCCCCGAGGTAACTGGGGGGCAGGGAGGTGAAGTGCGCTCTGCCCCTAAGAGAGGGGCTGGGAAACGGACTCCTGAAGTTCGGAGGGACAGAGATGGACATCAGGAGTGCGGGGTCTGGCATCAAGCTGAGAGTGAGAACCTAATGTGTGCAGGGGGTAGAGGGTGCAGAGTCCTGGGTCGTGATGCAGGAGCGGCTGGGATTCTGGGCTCCGAGTCCGGAGAGCTAAAGGACTGGGGATCCGAAATCTTAGGTCCTGGGGGTGAAAGTGCTGGGAAGCCCCCAGCCCTGCCTGGGTCCTAGGAGGAGGGGCTGGCGACCCAGCCGCCATACTCTAGAAAGAGGCTGGATTGAGTCCTTGGGGGCGTTTGAAATTGGCCAAAGTCTGGATAGGCAATGTCCAAGGCTTGGCTGCAGGGATGCTCTCTGCCCGTGATCCTGCCCCCACCCTGGGATTTCCCGAGTCGCCACCCTGCCCGGATCCCCGGGCTTAGCAGGAATTCCCCATGTGCGGAGATTCCACGAGCGCCACGCTTGGCCACGCATCGTGTTTCGGAGCCGGACACCTGGTGTATGGGGTAGAGAGGAAGAGGGAGGTGGAAGATTCCCTTGCGTGAGCTCCGTGACGTCAGCGCGTCGCGTCTGGGCTGTTTCCGAGTCCGCCCCCCCCCGCGCTTAACCCTTTTTCCGCCCGAACCGGGTGAGGGCCGAGGGCCGAGGCTTCTGGGGTTGCGTGAACAAGGAGTCTGGAAATTGGGGGCTGAGGCCCGGACTCCTGGGTCCTGGGGTAGCAGTTGAGAGTCTCCCAGACTCCTGTGGGGTGGGGCTTGGACTCCTGGGTGTGAAGAAGGGGGCAAGGTCCGAACTTTTGGATCCCTGAAGAGCCAGGGGACTGTTGAATTCGTGGTTCCTCAGGGAGAGGGGCTGGGGACTCGGATATCTGGTTTCCCGAGGAAAAGTATCAGGGCAGCTTCTAGGGCAGAGAGATTTGGGAACCTGGACATGCGCCTCTGTGAAGGGAAGCCCGGCATCCCCCCGAATTCCTCACGACTGGGAGATCTGGGGGTGGGGTGCGGTGGGATTTTTCACGGAAGTGGCGGTCAGAGGGAGGGGGGCTGTAGAGGGCGCCCTCCACCCCCTTCCTTAGTTTCCACGACGCTGGTGGAAAGTTGGGTCAGAGAGGAAAGTGCGGAGCAAAAGGAAGGAAACGGCGGAGGCGGCTGCGGCGCCGCACCCGAAATCGTAGATTGGCTTTGGAGTTCTCAGGCGACAGCAGTGTGCCAGTTTTTTCCGCGCGGGAGGGCGAGGAGGATGTTCATATCCACTCCCCCGCGCCTTTGGGTGACTTAAAGACCCCTGATAACTTCACTCCCTCCTCACCCCGCAGTGAGCCGCAATGAGCGCAGCCATTGCCCGTCACAGACGGTAAAGAAGCTGCTAGAAGAACAGAGGCGCCGCCAGCAGCAGCCAGAGGCCAGTGGGCTACCGGTGAGCCCCAGGACGCCCTATAAACTACAACTCCCGTGAGGCCGTGTCCTGGTGGGCAAGGGCCCTCAGGGCTGACGAGAGATGTAGTTCTGACTTAAATGCCCTGTAGGAGGGAAATGGGTGCCGAGGAGTCTGCTGGATAAATACCTCCTTGGTTTTTTTTTTGTTTGTTTTGGCCTCTACAGGGACAGTTCCCATCTCCCCTGGCCCAGCCCCTGACTTCTTCTGTGAATGAGGGTGA
Organism: Oreotragus oreotragus; assembly: GCA_006410675.1. Taxonomy (NCBI): domain Eukaryota; kingdom Metazoa; phylum Chordata; class Mammalia; order Artiodactyla; family Bovidae; genus Oreotragus; species Oreotragus oreotragus. Next base: position 140,591 of record SJYX01002827.1, on the reverse strand, counting down.
AGCTGGTAAGTCTGGAAACTCACTGGGTTCCCTCAGGGACTCAAACATCCCCGCTCTTAGAACTTTCCAGAACTTAGATGTTAGGCCCTCATTCTTGCTTAGACCTGGTAGAAGTTTCATCTCCCAGATTCTCTGGAGCTCAGTAGTTTATGCACGTAGTCCTGGGGCCCAGCCTCCCAGCCTGGAGTCTAGGCCCTCACTCACTCAGTGTTCAGGCATTTAGGCCCCCATAGTCCAAACCTCCAGCCCTTTGGTGCCCCAGAAGTACTAGCTTTCTGTATCCTGGGGACACTGGGCCCTCATACAGCTCCTGTCTGGGCTTCTGCTTCCCTGACTCTGGTAACCGGGCCTGCCCCTGCTCCTTCTCTCACACACAGGCCATTCTCACTTCCCAGCACACCAGGAGACTGTGAGTTCTGGACTTGGCAGCCTGGCGCCCTCCACTGGCTTTGTAGACTGGGACCCCAACACGCATGCTGCCTACACGGACAGCCTCTACTCTTATCCTGCTTCTGCTGCTGAAAGTTTTCTGACTCCTGACTTCTACTCACCCTCGGACCCAGGGCGGCCGTGTTCGTTTCCCCTGGGGATGGAGGTGAGACTGACAATGGTAACTGGATGCTGAAGGGTCCCTGAGATGCCCAGTTGCCCTTATGCAGCACAGCATGCTGAGATGTCTGGGTTAGGAGCCCATTCCTCAAATGGGCAAAACTGAGGCCCAAAGGTCCAGGGTTACTGGCCGCAGATGGAACATCCAGCCACTCTGCCTAGCACTCTGTATGTATATGTGTGTGGTAGAAAGAGGGAATTCTCAGCTGACTGGCTCTCCGCATCTCTGTACCCTTCAGGACACCCTGGACACTCGGCTCTATGTAGACCCTTCCCTGCCACAGGCAGGATCCTGGAGGGCTTCTGGGCTCCCCTCAGGACCTCCACAGTTGCCTCCTGTGGTCACTGGACCATCCCTGGACACTGCCCGTGCTCACATGCTGGCTCTAGGGCCCCAAAAGCTGCTGGCGCAGGATGAGGAGGGAGACACGTGAGTACAGGGGAGTGGAGTCTGTGGGCTCCCTGCTCAGCTGGGATCCTATGCTCATTGCTACCCCCCACCTGTCCCCAGGCTCCTGCACCTGTTTGCGGCGCGGGGGTTGCGCTGGGCAGCATACGCGGCAGCTGAGATGCTCCAAGCATACAGACATCTGGACATTCGTGAGCATAAGGGCAAGGTGAGGGCTGGAGGCTTGGTCTCCTGGATCTGAGGACAAGAGGGCTGAGGGCCTGGGTCCCTGGTTTTCAGAGGGTAGAGGATGGGGGGCCCAGACTGACCTTTCCTGACACCTGCAGACCCCTCTTCTGGTGGCTGCTGCTGCCAACCAACCCCTGATTGTGGAGGATCTGCTGAACCTGGGAGCGGAACCCAACGCCACTGACCATCGAGGTCGTTCTGTCTTACATGTGGCCGCTACATATGGGCTCCCAAGAGTCCTCTTGGTACGTCCGTTTGGCAGATGGGATGAGTGGGATGGGCTAGATTGCCTAGATCCCGACTTTCAGGGCTACATGGCCTGGAGAGACTCTAAGCCAGCTCTCTGCCTTCTCCTCCAGGCTGTAATTAACTCAGGGGTTCGAGTTGACATAGAAGCCAGAGACTTTGAGGGTAAGTTGAATGGTGGGCAGGGTGTTGTGGTAGGTGGGGCTGGGTCGGGGGAGTGCTCCAGATATAGAGTCCTCACTGTCTCTGCTCTGCAGGCCTCACCCCGCTCCACACAGCCATCCTGGCCCTCAACGTGGCTATGCACCCACCTGACCTATATCCCCCAGTACTGAGTACCCAGGCCCAGGACAGGCTGGCTTGCGTCAAGATGTTGCTGCGTATGGGTGCTGATCACACCAGCCAGGTGAGCTGGGCAGCTAGCCCCCAGGAGGGCATGTGGGATGGGAGCTCTTGAATGTCCAAGAAGGCTAAATAAATGCTGACTTGCCCCTTGTCAGTGGCGTGAACTTAAACATGCTACTTCACTTCTCTGTGTCCCAGTTGTCAACTGGGAATAATAGTAATGATTTTAGCTTATATTTATCAAGCACTTAACTATTATTAAACACTGAGTTTCACTGATTAGCTAATTGAATCTTCACAAACATGCTTTGATGTGTGTGCTATTAGTGCCTTCTCCATTTTAATGATAATGTAACTGAGGCTCAAGGACTCAAAAATCTTGCACCTTGTAAGTGTCAGAGAGGGAATTCAAGCCCAGGTGGCCTGACCCTAGAATCCAGCTCTTAATACATGTATTCACCTCCTTCCTGACAGTAGCTCCTTCAAAGGCTGGCTGAAAGAATTACACATCCACTCATTGTTTTGGATTTTTTTTTGTTTTAGTTAAAGAACTTTGAACACAGATAAAGTACAGAAAATGATATTGACATAATAAACTCCACCTGTTGCTGTTGTTAAGTCGCTTCAGTCGTGTCCGACTCTGTGCGACCCCATAGACTGCAGCCCATCAGGCTCCCCCGTCCCTGGGATTCTCCAGGCAAGAACACTGGAGTGGGTTGCCATTTCCTTCTCCAGTGCATGAAAGTGAAAAGTGAAAGTGAAGTTGCTCAGTCGTGTCTAACTCTGAGACCCCATGGACTGCAGCCCACCAGGCTCCTCCATCCATGGGATTTTCCAGGCAAGAGTACTGGAGTGGGGTGCCATCACCTTCTCCGAAACTCCACCTACCCAACATAAATAACCAACAACTCAAAGCTAGTCCTATCCCATTCGCTTCTCCACGTCCCTGTATTATTTTTAAGTAAATCCAAGCTTATAATTTTATGGGTAAAATTATACCCATAAATATTTGTCTTAAAAGATGAGAATTCTTTTTAACCTCAGTACCATTATTCCACCTTAAAAAAACTAACAATCTCATAATATCAAATATCTTGTGTTCAAATTTTTGTTTGGCTCTAAAGCAAAGAGTCGGACACAACTGAACTGAACTGAAAGTAACATAAGAGCTTCCCAGGTGGCACAGCAGTAGAGAATCCACCTGCCAAGCAGGAGACGAGGGTTCGATCCCTGGGTTGGAAAGATCCCCTCCAGAAGGAAATAGCAACCCACTCCAGTGTTCTTGCCGGAAAATCCCATGGACGAAGGGGCCTGGCAGGCTGTAGATTCTGGGGTCACAAAGATTCTGACACAACTTAGTGACTGAGCATGCAAGCACAGTAACATACATTTATTTTTTTCATTAAAAAAAACAAAACTATGATCCACATAAAGCCCACACATTGCAATGATGTGTCCTTTTTAAAAATTTTTTTATTGAAGTATAGTTGATTGACAACGTTGTGTTAGTTTCAGGTATACAGCAAAGTGATTTATTTGTACATATATATACATATTCTATTTCATATTCTTTTCCATTATGGTCTATTACAGGATACTAAGTCTAGTTCCCTGTGCTACACAGTAGGACCCTGATTGTCTGTTTTATATGTAGCAGTTTGTTTCTGCTAATCCCAAACTCCTAATTTATCCTCCCCCACTCTGTCTCCCTTTTAGTATGTTTTCTACATCTAAACACACAATTTTCCATGTTTATTATCATTACAGATTCTTTGAAGGCACATAATAAAGTTTTATTGTGGAAAATGTCTTTATTTGCTTCAAAATATGAAGAGAGCTACTCAATATGGAAGTAGATATAGGCTTAGGTAGTCCACTGATAAATACTTCTGAGCTCCCATCCTTGTAGATAAAATAGTCCATGTGAGATGTGGGTGCATTTTATTGTGTTCAATAGAATGTGGGCTGGCCAGGGCAGCTGCTAGTCCAGAGATCCAGAGAGCTCATTTGGAGGACTAGAAAAGGAGTCTTTTTCTCCATGATACCTGGGCTGCAAAACTGTCTTAATGAATATACAGTTCAGTGGTGCTTATGATCTGANCTTAGGTAGTCCACTGATAAATACTTCTGAGCTCCCATCCTTGTAGATAAAATAGTCCATGTGAGATGTGGGTGCATTTTATTGTGTTCAATAGAACGTGGGCTGGCCAGGGCAGCTGCTAGTCCAGAGATCCAGAGAGCTCATTTGGAGGACTAGAAAAGGAGTCTTTTTCTCCATGATACCTGGGCTGCAAAACTGTCTTAATGAATATACAGTTCAGTGGTGCTTATGATCTGAATGTGTGCTTGTGTTCGCTCAATTGCTCAGTTGTGTCCAGCTCTTTACAAGCCCTTGACTGTAGCCTGCAAGGCTCCTCTGTCTGTGGGATTTTCCCAGCAAAAATACTGGAGTGGGTTGTGATTTCCTCCTCCAGGGCATCTTCCCAACCCAGGGATCGAAACCATGTCTCTTGTGTCTCCTGCATTGGCAGGCAAAGTCTTTACCACTGCTGCATGATCTGAATGGCACCCCCTTAAATCTGGTATTCTTGTAGAGTGCACAGTGCGTACAGCTGTATAATGCACATATGCTGCTTTTGCTAAGTCGCTTCAGTCGTGTCCGACTCTGTGCGACCCCATAGATGGCAGCCCACCAGGCTTTGCTGTCCCTGGGATTCTCCAGCCAAGAACACTGGAGTGGGTTGCCATTTCCTTCTCCAGTGCATGAAAGTGAAAAGTGAAAGTGAAGTCGCTCAGTCATGTCCGACTCTTAGTGACCCTGTGGACCGCAGCCTTCCAGGCTCCTCCATCCATGGGATTTTCCAGAGTACTGGAGTGGTGTGCCATTGCCTTTTCTGATGCACATATGGGTGCTTGCAAAAGAGGAACAGAATCTCTAAAGGCTCTTGGATTCCATGGCTGGAGGCCTGGGTGTTAGGACTGGCCTGACCTCTGCTGTTTCCCTCTCCACAGGAAATCAAGAGCAACAAGACTGTTCTGCACTTGGCTGTGCAGGCTGCCAACCCGACCCTGGTTCAGCTGCTACTGGCACTGCCACAGGGAGACCTGCGGGCCTTTGTCAACATGAAGGTAGGGGCCTGGGCTGGAATGTGCAGATTGGGTGAGATGTGGCAGAGACGGGCAGCTGGATGCTGGGGGTCCTGTGGGCTGTGGCTGTGGAGGGGACGATGTATAGGATGTGGACCTAGACCAGAGGCACATGTTGGGCATAGATAGGGCTGTGTGGAATGTGGTGTGGAGCAGGGCTCTGGGACATGAGAGGGGACATGTGGGACGTGAACATGGCAATATAGAGAGTGTGAGGTCGAGAGCCCTGGCCAGCTGAGTCTGCATCCTTAGCAGTCCTCCCCTCACTATCTCCAGGCCCACGGGAACACCGCCCTCCACATGGCAGCCGCCCTGCCCCCTGGGCCGGCCCAGGAGGCCATTGTGCGGCGCCTGCTGGCAGCTGGAGCGGATCCAACCCTGCGCAACCTGGAGAACGAGCAGCCTGTCCACCTGCTACGGCCTGGGCCGGGCCCCGAGGGGGTGAGTGCTGAGCCAGCCCTTACTGCAGGGTGAACCTCTAACCCCATCCATTCCTGACTTTCGAGGGTGACTTGTGGTCTCAGAAGCTGACCTTGACACTTCTCCAACCCCGACTTCAAAATGTGACCTTGAGAGACTTCCCTGGCAGTCCAGTGGTTAAGACTTCCCACTTCCACTGCAAGGGGCTTGGGTTTGAGTCCTTGTCTGGGAACTAAGATCCCACATGCCATGCAGCACAGCCAAATAACAAAAGTGACCTTGGACCTCAGTGTCTGTTCCCTTGCCTGATAAGGTGACTCCACCTGATCTCTATTTAAACCCTGACCTCAGAGTATGACCTCTACTTTTAACCCTGAATCCTGACCTTAAGGTGTGACTTTTGATACCCAAGATAACCTCCAGCCCCGACTTTTAGTCCTGACCTCAGAGTGGGACTTCTGACCCTCAAGTGTGACTCTGACTCCTAGCTTCTACCCTTGGACTCCCAGTCCTCAGTGCTAATCACAGGGTAGGAACTCCTAGCCAGCAACACCTTAGCTCAGGAGCCTTGATTCATTGTGTGCACAAGGCTTCACCCCCATTCCCACGCATTTGACCTTCAAATCCATCTGACTCGACTCAACTTCTCTCTAACCCCCAACTTCACAGGGTGCGCCTGCCCCATCTCTCCCTGCAGCCTCTCAAACTTCTTCCCCGTCTTGTTTTGTCCACAGCTCCGGCAGCTATTGAAGAGGAGCCGAGTGGCACCCCCAGGCCTGTCCTCTTAGGACGCAAACCCAGAACCTGGACTGATTTTCCAGTCCCCACCGTCCTGTGGGACAACCAGCGTATGCTAATGTTGCAAATCCGTGATTATGTGGACAATGTCCAGCCTTTGGGGTCTTACATTAAAACCCCAAAATGGCTGCTAGGGGGTAAACAGTCCCCAATATTTGGGGCGGTATGATACCCCTCTCCCACCCACAAGGAGCCCCCTTGATGATTTCTGTGAAATCGAGGCCCCTTGATTGTTTCTGTGAAACATCCTAGATGCCCTCACCCTTTCCCCAGAAGGATCTTTCGGGGTCCCCTCTGCTAACTCAGCTCTTTACATCTGGAACCCCAGATATAACTCCTTTACATGTTACTTGGAGTACCCCCCGAAACAGCTTCTGGTACCATCCCAGTAGAGCTCCAAGATGACCTAGTGACCTCCCCGGGACCCAGCCCCTTCAGGTCCATAACCCTGAGACATAGGAAGGACTCTCCTAAGTTAGGGTCCCCTAGGTCTTTTTAAGTCAGAACTCAACCAGGCCCCTGTCGCAGACATTGGTATTTCCAGTGAATCCCCTCCCCTCTCTGAAACTCCCTATTAAACTCAACCTGGACTGGAACCATTCCTCTCTAATCGCTCATCATTGGTGCAGGGAAGTGACTGAGGAGCTGTGTTTGGGTGAGCGTGTCTGGGTGGGCTGTTGTAGCAGACACCGTGGGGGGCCCAAGTCCACGTCCTGTCACCCTCCCCGCTCAACGCCTGGTGGTCTGACGGCCAGGACCAGCACACAAGTCTTTGCCTGTGGGCCTTCTCAGACCACTGGTGCCTGCTTTGCGTCTTCCCACTCCAGTAGCCCTCCACCAGTGACTGAAGGGAGATGGTATGTAAATGCTCCAGGCCCACCGCATCAGTGGGGATGACTGTGTGTTCTACACGGGCTCTCAAAGTTCCCTGATGGGATGAGCCTCCAGTTCTCTACCCAGTGGCTCTGGCTTGCTAACATGCCCTTTTTTGGCAGCTTTTTCCCTTTTCTGTGTCACTTCCTGCTTCCCCCACCAGTATTTTCCACCCCTTCCAGGTAATCATGTCCTCAAATCCTTGCCTCAGCCTCTGCTTCTGGAGAAACCTTAACTAAAGCGAGGAGGCCTCCACAATGCCCTCTTCTCATATCTGCCCCACAGCCTCTGCTCTGGCCTCCATTCCAATCTCATCCCTCCCTCCAGAAAGCCCTCTGACCCACGTTAGCCCCCACTGCTTGGAGCCTCTCACGGACAGCAAACCAAACACGTCTGAGGGTGCGGCAGTGTGTACCCCAAGACCTACGGCTTAAAACAGCCGCCACTTTTTACGGCCATGACTTTGCAGGCTGAGCTGGGCAGTTCTGTCTTGCTTCCGCCACTCATGTGGCTGCAGTCAGCTGGAGGCCTGCTTGGGCTGGGCAATGGCACTCGCATGTCTCAGAGCTCAGTCAAGATGGCTGAAACCCCTGAGAGTGGACCGAGCACCTCTGGTCCCTCCAGGAGGGCAGGAGGATCCCTTCACATGATAGCTCCGAGAGAACAAGGCCCTACCCACACCATGCTTGCAGACACCACACTGCTCAAAGTCCGTCATGTGGCCAAGCCCAGAATCGGGAAGAGGGTACTACCCAAGGACAAGACTGGGAGGTGGGGTCCTGGCGGTGCCAGCGCGAGCCTCCCACATCGGCTGCTTGGGGCCAGCACGTGAGCATCTCTGTGTGTACTCATACTGGCAGCTGACCCATGAAAAACTCATAGAAATGTGTCATATTTCATCAATTCTAGGGAGAACTTAATAGGAATTCATCTTACAGTCAATTATGCGACCTAGTTTAATGGCAGCATATTTTTCCTTTGTGGTACACAAAATAATGGTATTTATTTTTGATAGTATCTTAGATTCTGTTGACATATATGTATCCCAACATGTCTCAAAACACACACATTAACACACACAGACACCACTAATGATAACACGTCTGTATGAGTGTTTGTGTGCGCCCTGTTATGTCCGACTCTGCGACCCTATGGACTCTGGCCCACCAGGTTTCTCCATCCATGGGATTTTCCAGGCAAGGATACTGGAGTGGGTTGCCATTTTCTTCTCTAGGGAATCTTTCTGACCCAAGGATTGAACCCACCTCTCTTGAGTCTCCTGCACTGGCAGGCAGATTCTTTACCACTGAGCCACCTGGGAAGCCCAACGTATCTCTAAAAAAACTGCTTTACTAAAAGAAGAATTAAATTGCTTTCAATGGGAAAATAAGAGTGGCTTAGGGACACAAGAGCATCAAATAAGCAATAGTAAAGTTATTTTTCCTGCTGGAATTTCAATAAAACAGTGTTTTTAAACTAATTACTCTTAAGTATATCCATTAAAATGCAAATATTCTTAAGGAATTATGCCCTGAGCATATTGAGCAAAATGCTGCTGCTGCTGCTAAGTCACTTCAGTCGTGTCCAACTCTGTGTGACCCCATAAACGGCAGCCCACCAGGCTCCCCCATCCCTGGGATTCTCCAGGCAAGAATACTGGAGTGGGTTGCCATTTCCTTCTCCAATGCATGAAAGAGAAAAGTGAAAGTGAAGTCGCTCAGTCTGTCCGACTGTTAGCGACCCGATGGACTGCAGCCCACCAGGCTACTCCGTCCATTGGATTTTCCAGGCAAGAGTACTGGGGTGGGGTGCCATTGCCTTCCCCGATTGAGCAAAATGGCCTTTCATTTTCTATCCCACCTGCTCAGAGCTCCTTACCCATTGTTAGCCTGTTAATCACCCTTGGCTGTGAAAATAAAAAGGCAGGTTTTCCCGATTGTAGTGCTAGTTATAGATTTCGATCAGAATGATGTTTCTAACATCATGGGTTCTTTTTTTTGACCACACTGCAAGGAATGTGGGATCTTAGTTCTTTAACCGGGGATTGAACCTGTGCCCCCTGAAGTGGAAGCTTGGTGTAACTACTGGGCCGCCAGGGAAGTCCCAGAAACTGCTTCTTAATAAACTGTAGCATTGTATCCAACTTGCATCATGTAGACATCTTTCTCCCAATACTTTTCATGTCTATATTTAACATACACGACCTATATTTATGTGTGTATATTATGTAGAGCTCACCACTGTGAGCTCATTGATCCTTTGGGAAAAATAGAAATACTGCTCCCTCCCTTAGGTCTGTCAGAAAATTGTGCTATCCTGATATTGGGACGCAACATATTACTGCCATCTGCTGGGAAGCTGTGGTAAAAATGCGATCTGCAATGTCTAGGCGGAGAAGGTGACGGAATCCCACTCCAGTACTCTTGCCTGGCAAATCCCATGGACAGAGGAGCCTGGTAGGAGATGAATGGTACCACTTGAAATTTTGCAGTGAGCAACCCGAACACCATATGGGACATACACGGATTATTAGCCAGGAGGTTAGCAAAATGGCCAAGGGTGTGGGCACTGAAGCCAGGTTTTCTGGGTTGAATTTCTAGCTCCAACACTTCCTAAATGGCGACCTTGAGAATGTGATGAAACGTCTCTTTGCCTCCATTTCCTAATCTATTAATGAGGATAGTTGTAGTACCTACTTCATGGGGTGACTAAGTGTGCCAGTGCATGTAAAGCCCTTGGATCAGTGCCTGCCACAAGGTACTATATGAGTTTGCTCATGTCATTTTAGAATTTATTCAACAAATACTTAAGAAGTGCTAGGCACAATTCCAATGTCTCAACAAACATTACTCCTTTTAATCCTCATAACAACCCTCTTGAAACAAGTAATGTATAGAGGGACAGCTCTGGCATGTCACAAAATGGGATGCACTCGCAGACAACATATAAGCCTTACTGGGACACGAGGTTGAATTTCCACACTCCAGGGGGAGTCCTATCGCTTCCCCAAGAAGGGATGAAGACTCAGGAATGGGAAGTACGGTTCAAGATTCCCTGTCCCTCACTGAGCTCACAGGTCAGGAATGGATGTTGTATCTGACTGTGTATAAGTAGAAGGCAGGGGAAATTTGCAAAGTCTCCTTGGAGTCCAGCCTGAAACCTAGCTGATACTGGTTTAGAAGAGGCAGTCCGTTCAGTACCACGGAAAGCTCCTGGGTGGGCGGAGAGCCTATCCTAGATTCTGGACCCCGCCCCCTTCCAAGGTCCCGCCCAAATTTAAAGATCTAGCCGGGTGGTAATGAATCCGCCTGCCAATGCAGGAGACACAGGAGAGGCAGGTTCCATCCCTGGGTTGGGAAGATCCTCTGAAGGAGGAAATGGCTACCCACTCCACTATTCTTGCCTAAAAAAATCCCAGGGACAGAGGTGCCTGGCAGGCTACAGTCCATGGGGTTGTAGAGTCCAACACGACTGAGTGAGCAGACACAGTTTAAAAATGTGAAGGAGGTCTGGGTGGGGTTGCACACCAATGTCCAGAACTGATTACACCCTCATTCCCCCAGACAGACAAAGGATGGCCTGGTGGGGAAGAGGACTTTATTGGGATATTAGTGGAGGACACACGGGAGGATGAATTCCAGGGAACAACAGACACTGGGACCAAGCTGCTGGTCACCTTAAGGACAATAAATTAACGTACAAAATAACTTAAAGTGAGGCGGTCTCAAGGAGGTGGGGAGGGAAGCTGGGAATACCCAGGGATTTCTTAGGGATGGAATTTGGAATTGGAAAGGGGAAATAAGAATTTCCAGCCCCGTCACAAAGGGTCTGAAATGGACTTTTTCACCCTCTCCCCCAGGCTGAGAGTTAGGGTTCAGGGGTTCCAGGAAGAGGGAAGGTCTGGGCTCAGCTGAAGGGGTGAAGGGGGTTGGTTCAGGGTCGTTCCTCCAGGAAGCGGTAGGTGGGGTTCTCATAGCCATGACGCTGCAGTTCACGGAGCTGCTGCTCCTCCAGGGTCAGCATGGGGTCCACCTGCAACGGGGTGGTAGAGTGGGCTGTAGGGACCCAACCACAGGTCTCCCGGGCTCTGGGGCTCCTCCTCACTCCAGGTCTTTGTGCCCCTTACCTCCACCACTCCATGGCTGATGGCCCCATAGGGCTTCTTCCGGCGCAAGAGCAGCAGGGAGAGGACGATGAGGGAGCCCCCGCCGGCTCCCATGATCAGCAGACCGGACACGGCCTCTCGGGACACGCCTGTGCCAGCTGGGGCCTGCAGTGGGAGGAGAGGGCACCAGGGTCATCTTTGAGGCTGACCAGAGCCCTGTGTGGCTTTGGGAGTCACAGTCTAGCCACTGACCTCTTGACCTCTCCCCCTAAGTACCCTGAATATTCCTCCTCTTACCAGCTCGTCCCTCTGAATCTCCGATGAGTGGAAAGGAAAGCCCCTTGGAATGGACACATTCACCTGGGGGAGTAGGAGGTGTCAGGAGTCTGGGTTCCAGCTACCTCCTCCCCTGGGCCCAGGAGGCCATCCCCCAGCCCTCTTCTCCCCTAGGACCCTGAAGTCCATGTCCTCAGTCCCTTCTTCCCTCTGAGGCCAAGGAATTCAAGCCCCTCACGTGCTCCTCCTGAAGACCTAAGAAGCCAGGCCCCCTCCCGCCCTGTCTCAGGTGCCCACAGGTCTGACTGGCTTACCTTCCGTTCGTACTGCTCCAGGGGGGTCATCTTGTCTTTCCCAGAGGATGCGGCATCTTGTTCTGTGGACCCTAACCCCCAAATCCTATCTCATTCCTGAGAGTCCAGAATGGTGATACCCATGCCTGAGGAAGGGGTCGGAGGGGCACCAGACCCCACCCCAGGAGGCTGGGGTTCCCAGTATGTGGGCCCTTTTCCATTCTGGGCTCAAGGACTCGGAGGGATGTGGTGACCAGGGGCTACTCTGTGAGCTACTCACCTTTGGGAAGGGCCATGGGGGTATCTGCTCGCAGCCAGAGGAGACAAGACAGGTGGAACCGTGAAGAGAGGAGAGCATCACTGAAGAAAGTGTGGGGACACCCCCTCCCGGGGGCCGAGGAAGGAGGATCCAGGACCCTCCAGAGGCCTCCAAACCCCAGACATTCCTTCCCACCCTCTACTGCTCACCCGGTGGCTAAGACACCTCCAGACTTCAGGGGATTAGAATTGAGATGGAGGGCCTGGGCCCCAAGGTCTGTGGTTATGTGCATTTGGGTTAACTCACCACCCTTGGGATCCAGGGGCTGTAGCCCACTCTTGTCCTCACTGCTGCCCCCTAGGGCAGGGGCTTCCAGCTCACTGGGGCCCAGGTGTTCAGAGTGGAGGAGTTCCTCTGAGTGGAACATGCAGAGAGGGGGTGATTTCATGAACACAGGGATTCCCAAAACAGGATGGTGCCTGTTAGGGTGAATGAATGGCACCCTAACAACAGCATGATTGGGGGGAGCCATATGTGAGATGTGGGAAAGTAGGGAGCTGAATGTTGGAGAAGCGAGGTTGAAGTTCAAGAGATCGGCCCTCAGGACTTCCCTGGTGGTTCAGTGGCTAAGACTCTGCACTCCCAATGTAGGAGTCCAGTTTCAGTCCCCGGTCAGAGAACTAGAATCCACATGCGGCAACTAGGAGCCCACGTGCCGTAACTAAAGATCCTGCACGCCACAGCAAAGACCGGGTGTAGCCAAACAAATAGAGAGTGGCCTCCCTACAGAGCACGAGAATTAGGGAGATCCAGGAGGAAGTTCCAACAGATCTAGAGGCTCTGTGGGGTTGCACTTCCTGATATTCATGCTTTTGAATAGATCCCACAGTGTAAATCTGGGTTGGGTTTGGAACTTGCTTTAACCAAGTGGGCCCAGGTCTTAAGACCTGACAGTTTCTACTTCGGTGCTTTGGGGAGCTTGAACCACCTCGGAAGTCCACATGCCTTGCTGGAGAGACCACATGAAGGGGTTCCATGGAGAAGAGAGGCCTCTCTGGAGGGAGGGAGGCTCATTCGTGCCAGAGTCCTAGCTCCTAGCTGACCTACTAGCCCAAGGTAGCTACATGCTTGCCTACTGACAAGACACGCAGAAGAAGCACCCAGCACAACCCAGATGGCAGAATCACGAGCAGTGAAAATCACTGATTTAAGCCACTAAGTCTGTGTGTGTGTGTCGGGGTAGGGGGGGGTGGTTGTTACATAAGAATAGATAACTGAAATGGCAGGGGAGTCAAAGGTTGGGGGGTCATGGTCAGGCACTCACGGATCTGGGGCCGCAACTCCTGAGCCAGGCGGGGGTTCTGGTCAAGCAGCCCCAGGCTCTGATTCATCCTTTCCTCAATTACTTGAAGGTGGGTCTGCACCTGTTGGGGGGTGAGTGTGAGGGATGAACTGAGCCGTGTGGGCTACAGAAGGGGAAACTGAGGCAGGGTGAAGGAGGAAGGTCAGGAGGGTCCCAGGAATAGTAGCACCTACAATGGACAGGAAGGAGGGTACAGGGGCCAGGAATTGGGCCATGGAGGGCAGGAAACTGGATGAAGAGAAGCAAAATACAATGAAAAAGAAAAGATGTATGGGAGACAGGAGGTGAGAGTCTTGGGAAGGAAAGCAAGGAAGAAGGAAAAGGAGTAGCTGCTAGGAAAAGCTGGGCACAGGAGGCACGGTAAGTCTAGGGTACGATACGGTATAGAAGACAGGAAGTGGAGATGAGTTGGGGGAGAGGTAGAAAGTAGGGTCTGAGGAGTAGGAAGCAAGGTTTGAGGGGGGTTTGGAGAAGGAAGTAGAATTGGAGAGTCATGTGGGGACTTCCCTGGTGGTCCAATGGTTAAACTGTGCCTTCCAATGCAGGAGATGTGGGTCTGACCCTTGGTTAGGGAACTAAGACCCCATGTGCTACAGGGTGTGGCCAAAAATTAAAAATTTTGCTATAATTGAAAATAAATAAATAAATAAAATTTAAATAAATTATAATTTGTTACAATTAAAAATAAATAAATATAATTTGTTTTAAAAAGTTAGAAATGATGTGGTTCAAGGGCAAGACTTGGAGCTCAAGAGTATGGAATCAGTATTCTTGGACAGGAAGAGAGTATCCAAAAAAATAAGAATTAGGATGTAAAGGCACTAAACAGGGGTTTTAGAGAGAAACAAGCAGAGTTAGGGAAGAAGGAGCGTTGAGGGACAGGAACAGGGTTCCAGGCACAGGAGGGGGATTCTAGGACAGGAAATAGGAATCCAAAGGACAGGAAGTGGGAATTCAAGAACAAGAAAGGGGTCAGAGGCACAGGGGGTGGTGGAGGCAGTGTTCCAGGGTCAGGAAGTAGGGATCTGAGAGATTAGAATGGGTCCCAGGCACAGAAGGGGGGATCCAGGGAGAGGAAGGAGGTCCAAGGGGCAGATAGAGGGTCCGAGGGACTTCCTGGTAGTCTAGTGGTTAAGAATCCACCTGCCCATGCAGGGGACGCAGGTCCGATCCCTGGTCCGGAAGATCCCACGTGCCATGAGGCAACTGGGCTGGTGCGCCACAGCTACTGAACGCCCGGGCTATAACTACTGAAGCCCGCACGCCCCGAGCCTGTGCGCCACAGCAAGAGAAACAGCTGCCCTGAGACCCCGAGCACCACAAGGGAGAGCAGCCCCCACTCGCCACAGCCAGAGAAAGCCCTTGCACAGCAACAAAGACCCAGCGCGGCCCCAAAGAAACAGATGAATAAATGAATTGCTAAAAAAGAAAGAGGATCTGAGGGGCAAGAGAAGCATCTGAGGGATGGGGTCCAAGAGACCAAGGTCCGAGGGGTGGCAGAGCGTCTGGAGCCGGAAGAGCTGAGCACCTGGAAGCGCGTCTGCTGGGCCTTCTCGGGGTCCATGGCCGCCACGTGCTGGTAGTGCCTCAGCGTGTGCCTCTGCTCCTTCTGCTCAGCTCGCAGGTAGCGCCGCAGGGCCAGCAGGACCCGCTCCGGCTGTGGAAGGGATGGAGGCTGCCCGGGCCCGTCCCAGCCCTCTCCACCCTCTACCCTCCGCCCACCCCCGACAGCTCCCGTACCTGAGGCGGATCCCCCTGCAGCGCGGCCAGGAAACCTTCCAAGGCGGCCCGGCGCTGGTCATTGATCAGGGCAATGACTCGGGTGGCGTGGGTCTCCACCAGGCGCTGTCGCTCGCCGGACACCTGCTCCTCCAGGGTCTGCAGGATGGACTGGAAGTGCTGGTGACGGGGTGGGCACAGGGTCAGGTGAGAGGCACAGCCGGATGAAACCCAGGTCAAAGGGAGTCTGGAAAGGGAGGGCTACTGGACCATAAGTGGGGTGGGCTGGGCAGAGTCGACCTGGGGTGGGACTGGAAGACAGGAGACTGGCTGGAGGGGCCAGGTAGAGTAGGGGCAGAACCAGCTCTACTGGGAGCCCGGGTGAAGCCCACTGTATGGGTAGGAAGAGTGCAGGGACAGAGCTGGTCTGAAGCTGAAAGGGACCAAGTAATGCAGGAAAGGTGGGGCTCAGGCCTGGCCAGGGCCCTGTGGAGACAGGCTGTAACTAAATAAGCCTGAGTGAGCGAGAGCAGGAGTCAGGCAGTGGGGCTAGGCTGAGCTGGGTCTACACAGGGCAGGGCTGTACCAAGGTGAGGCTGAGAGAGGTGGCTGGGAGAGTGATGAGGCTGGGTCTACTGAGGAAGGATTGGGTAAACGTGAAATGAGAGGGGCAGGACTAGAGTTGGGGGGAGTGTTCCAGGGTCAGGAAGTAGGGATCTGAGAGATTAGAATGGGTCCCAGGCACAGAAGGGGGGATCCAGGGAGAGGAAGGAGGTCCAAGGGGCAGATAGAGGGTCCGAGGGACTTCCTGGTAGTCTAGTGGTTAAGAATCCACCTGCCCATGCAGGGGACGCAGGTCCGATCCCTGGTCCGGAAGATCCCACGTGCCATGAGGCAACTGGGCTGGTGCGCCACAGCTACTGAACGCCCGGGCTATAACTACTGAAGCCCGCACGCCCCGAGCCTGTGCGCCACAGCAAGAGAAACAGCTGCCCTGAGACCCCGAGCACCACAAGGGAGAGCAGCCCCCACTCGCCACAGCCAGAGAAAGCCCTTGCACAGCAACAAAGACCCAGCGCGGCCCCAAAGAAACAGATGAATAAATGAATTGCTAAAAAAGAAAGAGGATCTGAGGGGCAAGAGAAGCATCTGAGGGATGGGGTCCAAGAGACCAAGGTCCGAGGGGTGGCAGAGCGTCTGGAGCCGGAAGAGCTGAGCACCTGGAAGCGCGTCTGCTGGGCCTTCTCGGGGTCCACGGCCGCCACGTGCTGGTAGTGCCTCAGCGTGTGCCTCTGCTCCTTCTGCTCAGCTCGCAGGTAGCGCCGCAGGGCCAGCAGGACCCGCTCCGGCTGTGGAAGGGATGGAGGCTGCCCGGGCCCGTCCCAGCCCTCTCCACCCTCTACCCTCCGCCCACCCCCGACAGCTCCCGTACCTGAGGCGGATCCCCCTGCAGCGCGGCCAGGAAACCTTCCAAGGCGGCCCGGCGCTGGTCATTGATCAGGGCAATGACTCGGGTGGCGTGGGTCTCCACCAGGCGCTGTCGCTCGCCGGACACCTGCTCCTCCAGGGTCTGCAGGATGGACTGGAAGTGCTGGTGACGGGGTGGGCACAGGGTCAGGTGAGAGGCACAGCCGGATGAAACCCAGGTCAAAGGGAGTCTGGAAAGGGAGGGCTACTGGACCATAAGTGGGGTGGGCTGGGCAGAGTCAACCTGGGGTGGGACTGGAAGACAGGAGACTGGCTGGAGGGGCCAGGTAGAGTAGGGGCAGAACCAGCTCTACTGGGAGCCCGGGTGAAGCCCACTGTATGGGTAGGAAGAGTGCAGGGACAGAGCTGGTCTGAAGCTGAAAGGGACCAAGTAATGCAGGAAAGGTGGGGCTCAGGCCTGGCCAGGGCCCTGTGGAGACAGGCTGTAACTAAATAAGCCTGAGTGAGCGAGAGCAGGAGTCAGGCAGTGGGGCTAGGCTGAGCTGGGTCTACACAGGGCAGGGCTGTACCAAGGTGAGGCTGAGAGAGGTGGCTGGGAGAGTGATGAGGCTGGGTCTACTGAGGAAGGATTGGGTAAACGTGAAATGAGAGGGGCAGGACTAGAGTTGGGGGGCGGGGCAGGGCTGAGCATCAAAGAGAGGATGAAAAGGACTTGGCTGTGTCTGCAGGCCCCAGCTTGGGAGAGGTCTCCAGAGCCAGCCCTCAGAGGTTAGGATCAGGTTAAGACAGGGTAAAATATGGCCAGTGGGAGGAGGAAGAAGAGCAAACCAAAGTCAGATTGGATGTAGGCCAAGAGAGGCGGAGCCAAGTGTAGGGGTGAGGCCAGGAGAAGCCCACATCAGTAGGAAGGGGTGAAACTGGATGAGGCCAGAAAAAGCCTGAGCCAGGCTGAAGCTCATTATGCCCCAGGTACTGGATAGGCCCAAGTACCCAAGTAGGACACTCTGGAGGCTGTCCTACCTCATTTAGGGCCTGTCTGTCGGCTTTAGGCAGGTTCTTGGACTGGTTGTCAGCCATGGCCCACTCACGCATCACCTGGGGAAAGGGGAGCTTCAGGATCCTAGAAGCCACTCTGCTGTACCCAGTTAAGCCCCCACATCCCATCCTTCTTCAGAGTCTCTAGATCCCTTAAGTCCCGCGGCCTCTTGGATCACCAAGAGAGAGAGGATTCAGGAGGAATTTAAAGTGGAAGAGTACCGTGCATCAGAGTTTCCATGGAATCTGGTGGTGTCTCAATGGGACTCTAGGTGGCTTGGGGATCCTTGGTCCTCTTAGGGGTGGGTGGAGGCTGGGGGAACCTTGAGAGGTAGTCTCAATGTGTCCCTGAGCAATTTCCTGGTAATTAGGGAGCTCTGTGTTATGGGGGATCCTGGGGCCCCCAGTACCATCACCTCATTAATCTGGCGCATCCTGCGCTCCTCCAGGTCCATCTTGGCCCTCAGGAAGCCTTCATGCTCACTGATTTCTCCAGGCATGCCAAAGTACACGTCCACACCATCTGTGGGTCTCGGGGTGGGAGTCACTGCAAGGCCGGGAATCCAGGAGTCAGCCTGAAGCCCAGCTCCAGGCCAGCTTCCCTTCCCAGAGAACTGCATTTCCTAGAGCGCCATGGAGACCCCCGTGTGTTCACTTCAACTATAGCTGCTGCCTGGCATCACAGATGTGGTTCTGAATTGGACCTGTTCTTGCAAAGTTTAGGAATCTATCACACTATCCTTCAAGCTTTCCTCCAAATAATCCTTCAGACATACCAAATGGCTCCTCTACTCCTGGGTACTCCCAAACCACCCTTCCCCTTTGCCTTCCTTACAGGGTGGCCCTTCCACCTTTACTTTGAGACATTCCCATCCCTCCCATTCCCCCTACAGGGCTTCTCCCCAGCAGGTCCCTTCTCAAATGCCCCTACACCAAAGCTCTCTTAAATCATCCTCCTTCTAGGGTGGAGTGGGTGGGGTTTAGAGATGGCTTCACCTTTGCTGACCCCTGCAGGGGTCTGGGAGCTTGAGGGTGGGACTCTGTCCTCCTCCTCCTCCTCGTCAGCTCGCGGGGGCTCCACAAAGTAATCATCTACTGGCTGCAGGAAGGATTCCTCCTCTTCCTCATCATCACCCCTCTCAACTCTGCCTCCCGGGGGCCAGGACCGGGTGGAGGGGTCACTGAGGGAGCAGAAGACCCAAGGAAATAAGAACCTGGGCCCAGACCCCAGGCTTCCATCTCCTGCCTCAGGAGCCTGGAGGGTTGGGCCTGGAAGGTTCCTTCTCACTCACCCGAATGCTGTCCCAGATGGGTTGGGGGTTGCTGGAGGTGGGCAGCACACATATTCCACACCTCGGAACCGATCTGCGCCACAGGGCAAAAGCATGCCTGAGCCATGCAGGATGAGGCCCTGGGAGCTGCAGGCCTGTGGGAAGAGTGGGCATAGATGCCAGGACTAGGGGGTAAGGAAGGGTGGAGGGGGAGTCTTAGGAGCTGATGGGGCTTGGAGCCTGGATTCCTGGTTCTGTCCCACTGGGAAGAGAGGGCTGAGGCTCAGACTCTGGGTTGTAGAGGAGGAGGGTGTTAGGGGATTGGAATCCTGGGTTCTCAGGAGGGGTGGGAGGATGAGGGGCTGGGTCCTTACTTCCTGCGCTTCCTGCTGCCTCCGGGCTGAACTCTCGCACTGGTCCATGCGCTCCTGGTGCAAGAACCGGCAGCCTTCAGGCACCAGCAGGGCCTCGCTCACGAACTCGCCGGCTGGAAAATGGGCAGCATCGGTGTGAGACACTCCCATAGCCACCAGCCCTACCCACTCCCCTCACCCCAAAATCCAGATCTTTTATCCTCAAGAGGCTTCTGTCCCACTGTGGACTCAGGCACCTAGCTCCCTAATGTGAGCCTGAGACCAGGGCCAGGCTCTCACCCCTTGAGGACTACCACCCAACCCCCCACCTTCCGTTCCCCAACCCGCCAGCCTGTGACTCACGCAGGCAGTGGAAAGGCACAACTTGGTGGTGGGGGTGGGCACAGTGGCCACCCCGGGCACCCCCGCACCATTGTTCCATGGGGATGGCCTGCGTCGCCTGCTCCACACGGGCAATCTGCAGCTCCGGGTACATCTGGGGGCACCGAGTCGGGGCGATTAGCCCTCTGCCCCGCCCCTACTAGGTGCGCTCCTGCGCGGGCGTGTCCCTTTTCAAGGCTCTAGTATTCGAAAGAAGCACTCTTCCCTAGGCCCTGCTTCTCAGTAGCACAGGACTTAGATATCTAAGCCCCACCAGCCATTGGCCACGCCCCTTAGTACCTCTCCCTTCCATCCTTAGGCTGCGCCCCTTTGCCTGTCGGGTTTCTTTATGAAGGTCCCTCCATTACCCCAAAGCTGTCCTTCTAAGCCCACCTCTTTTCTAGTCGCTTCTGCCCCTTCCCCCAATCAAGTTCATCTCCCCATAGATTCCACCCTTCTTTAAGCCTCGACTCTGGCCTCTCAGGATCCTCTCTCTTTGTGTTAGACCTGCTTTTTCATAGCCACACCTTCTAGCTTTCCACTCTCCCATTGGGTTCCATCCCTTTCCAAGTCACTGGAGTCCACGAAGTCTTTTTGTCTTAGCCCCGCCTCTTATTTGCCACGCCCACCTATACCTGCTCTTTAAAGCGTCCACCACATTGTTAAATTCCATCTCATCACTGGACACTGTCCTCAGCTGGCCGTGTTTGCATGGTTCTTCTCTTTTCTTGACCTAGTTTCTCAAAAACAGGTCCGTCCTATCCTAACTTTGTCTCTTTGTTGGCCATTTCCCCGGACCTTGCCTTTTACGGCTAGCTTCTTAAGGGCAACCGGGTCCCAACTTGGACCCGCTTTTTTGCTGGCCACGCCCCTCAGTCGGTCCCGCCTACCTGTCTGCAGTACTCCAGCACGCGCTGCGGGTCCCGGAGACAGCGTCGTGAGAGCTGTGGGTCTGGTTCCCAGCGGCCGGTGCGCAGGTCCCGGTGAAGGGTTGGGCGCCCGCATAGTCCAGCTACCTGCGCAGACCCTGGGGCCTGAGGGTGGGGGCGGAGGGATCAGCGAGGGCACGGGGGACGCTGACATGTGAGTCCCCCAGTCCTTTGCTCCCTAGGACCCAGATGGTCACACCCCTAGCACCAGCCCCCTCCATCAAGCATCGCGCACCCGCCTCTGTGGAGGTTTGGTTCCCTGGGAAACAGCTCCCACTGGGCCGGGGGCCGCCCCAGCTCTGCCGTTGCTATGGCGACTCGGGGTCTCCCGGGATTCTCACGGCCTTGTTGCCGCGGAGACAAGCCCCGCCCTCACCCCAGCGCAGCCGCACTGGAGCTCGAAGGGGTTAAACTTGAATGGCGGGGGAGAAGGCCAGAACCCAGGCGTTCTGGCCCCTCCTCCCTCCGCCCCTAGCTCACGCTCGCATTCTCGAGTGGAAAGACCACAAGGCCTGGCTTCAGGGCCCTGCAGGCCTGGACACTAAGTCCTTGGGGGATGGAGAGCTACATCCTGGGTTGGGGGGGCGGTGACTGGAGGTCTAGCCTCCTGGTTTCTGGGAGCCTTGCGGGAGCCTTCATATGGGTCCCGAGGATAAAAAGGGCCCAGATTCTTGGCTCTAGGTGCCTTGCTGCCCGGCGGGTCCTATTCAGATGGGCAGGGGCTGGGGCTGAGTCACCTAGGTCCAGAGTGTCTCAAGGGGTTAGACTTCAGGACGACACTGGGGCCTGGACTTAGGGGTTTCTGAATGCCTAGTGCTATTAGGGGTTGCCTGGGGGCTGGTCACCTGGCTGAAAAGACTGCGCCTTCTGCTCCGGACCTATCCGCCCCGGGGTCCAGAGGACCGGTCCCGCCCCTTCCCCCACCCCCTAGGGCCCGGTCGGGCCTCACCTCGGCCGCGCTGGGGCTCCCACCGGCCAGGTTCCCTTCCGCGAGCTGCACGCGCAGAAGCAGCAGCAACAGTGGCACCAACCGCAGCAGCGGGCCCAGACCTCGAGCGGCGGGGCTGACGGGCCCCATGTCCGGGCCCTCGAGCCCTCACGTCTCCAGCACTCCCGCCCGGCCGGGCCCCAGCGGTGACAGGAGCTCCCAGCGCCACAGCCGCCGCCTCCTCCGCCGACGCCCCCGAGCTGCGCCGGCGCCGCCAGCCCCGCCCCGCGCCGGCCCCGCCTTCCGGGCCAGGACAATAGCGTGGCAGCTTTGCGCACAGCTGAGCAGCCTGGAACCCCCGGGTGAGAGCCTGCGCCAGGCCCCCGCCCCCTTGAGACTCCAGGCGTCCCGCCTGTGGAAGGGCCTACCCGGGAGTCTGGGGCACAGGCTTCGTAGTTGTGGATTTTGAGTTCTCCAAGACCGTCACCTCCAGTTTTCTCCTCCCTCGGACCCAGACCCTCACTAAACTCTTTCTTCTCTTCCAGGGACGCCAGCACAGGAGCCCCGACCCCACCCCCAAATCCTCTTGAGGTCCCCTCTTGAGGTCCTAGGCCTCCAAAATTTCCTCAATCAAGAACACAGCAGTTGAGCTTTAAACGATTGTGAAGCTGGGGAGATTCTGGCCAGGAAAAGGAGGTCTGATCTCATTGTTCTCCCAGCCTTTCACCCTCCTCTGAAACCCTTCAATAAAATGGATTGATTAAAAAAAAAACAACAACCAAACAAAACCCCACAGCAGTTGACACCCAGTCCTCTTCTCCCTCAGATCCAAGAGCTTGGGTCCCAGGTACCTTCTCTCTCTGGACCAGAGACCAAGCCCTCAGCCCTTTCTCCCTAAGATCAACGAGTCCAGGCCTTCTGCTCTGCTTTCCAGGAGCCCTAGTCACATAGACCTTTAATTCCTAGATCAAGGATGCATGAACCAAAGCCCCCAGACCCTTTCTTTAAGGATGAGCTGAGTTAGGTATCCATCACCTCAAGATAAGGGTCAACCCCCATTCTTGCTCTGAGGATCAGGACAGTTCTCTTTTCCCACCCCTAGCCTCTCCTTTGCTGCCTCCCCTTCAGAGTTCACTTCCTTCTCTCCCCAAAATACAGTGTAGAACTGTCTTCCCCAAGCAGACTGGGGCAATCCTGTCATGTGTGTGCCTCTGCATATGTTTGTTTGTCTAAATGTATCTTAAAAGAGCTTAGAGTGCTCAGTTCAGTTCAGCCACTCCGTCGTGTCTGACTCTACGGCCCCATGTCTGCAGCACGAGTGCTCAGTGCATAGTAAAGGGCTGCGGGGTGGCTCATGTTTTTTTCTAGGGTAAGAGGAAGGGCCTTGGGGCATGTTCAATGGACCCCTCCCTTGATAGACAGTAATAATGCCAGGGGATTTCTAAGATATTCACTTTGCAACTTTTTTTTAATTGAACATAAATATTCTCATTCCCAGATTCCAACACCACTCCTTCCCCCCTTCCCACCACAACAGCTCTCACCCTGTCCTTACTCCTTGGGTCCCGTTCTTCCAGGGCCTTTAAGGAAGGTAGAAAGAATCAAGATGGTGGCCATCTTGGATTCCCAGGGAATGAATGGCCATTTTGGCAGCAATTCCATGGGTGAAGCAAAGTAGCCCTCGGGGATAGCAAGGACAGATCCTGTGTCTTGATCTGCTTTATGTTGCCTTTCTTCTTAATGTGGGTGGCCATCTCGAAATCTCTTCTTTCAATGTTTGGAAGCAATTTCCTTCTCTGTCCCTAACTCCCATAACCCCTGTCCCCACCCCTCTGCAAAGGGCCCATCTGCCCTCTTGAATCTCTTTTATACAGAGGAAGAGGCAAGCCCAGTGGCTTTCTCGCAATGACCCAGGCAACCGCAATGATCTTTCCCTCCCTTCAAGGTTCAATTTTGGAAGGGTAGGGTTGCCAGTTTGTTCTGGTTACTCAGAAATCAGGACAATCCATTATGAAAGTTGAAGATCTCAGGACTCTTCAGCTGGAGAGATGTCACACATGAGTCTGGAGACGTGGGTGGCTGGGCGTGGGGAAGGCAGCATATGGGAAGGGGGGAGTGCTGGGGGCCAGATCTGGGGGTCCAAAGGATGTGGGTTTGATGTAGCTGGTAAAAGCTCGAGGATGGGGTGTGGTGAGATAGCCTGCCCGGGCTCTATATAGTCTGCAGGGGGGGACCATGCCCAGATGTGGATTGAAGTCATAGAAGGTAGGGGTTCCTGGAGGTCCAAGAGGGGAGGAGGGTGGTAGGAAGAGACCTCCTCCAGGGGCTTCTCCAAGGCTCAGGCTCACACTGACTCCTCGGACCTTGTAGTAACCATTGGTTGGGTCCTGAGGGGACAAAATGGGACTTGGTAAGGTATGTGAGGGTATACAGGGGTGAGGGTAAGTGAATAGAGACAGACACTGAGATAGAACCATACCTAGGGAGAGATAGAAGGAGGAGCAGGCAGAGAGTCTAGAGACATATAGACTGGTAGAAGGGCAAAGTGAGACAGAAAAACAGTAACAAGAGATGAAAAGACAGAAAGAGATGGACAGAGAAAGGCAGAGACAGAGGTCTGCCAAGGGATGGTGGTGTGGAAGGAGATGCAGAGGGAACAAGAAAGAGAAATGGAGATCGAGACATCCATTCATGCATTTGCCCAATAGCCCCGAGGCTTTGATTCTATGTCATGCCCTGTGCTGCTGCTGGAGACATCTCTCTCTAGGATAGACCTAGTCCCATCTTCATGGAGAGGTGGGTGAGACAGCCCAGGAGGCAGGTCAAAGGAGAAATGATGAGTCACCAGACAGAACCAGGAAGGGTCAGGGATGCGATGGAGGAAATTCGGGCAGAGTGACTGAAACAGTGATGGGAGAACCTTCAGACGTGGTGGGGAGCCTAGATCACAGTGGTCATGGCTGTGACGGGTGAAACAGAATGACTGGGGCTAAGAGGAGAGAAGCAAAAGTTTTCCAGCACAAAAAAATGTTTCTGGGCTTTCCTGGTGGTCCAGTGGTTAAGAATCCACCAGTCAGTACAAGGGACACTGGTTTGATCCCTGGTCCAGGAAGATCCACGTGTCATGAAGCATCCAAGCCTGTGCTTCACAGCTACTGGACCCATATGTTACAATGTGCCCTAGAGCCTGAACTTTGCTATATAAGAAGCCACCAAGATGCGAAGCCCACACACCACAACTAGAGAGTAGCCTCTGCTCTCTGCAACTAGAGAAAAGCCTGCAGGAAGCAACAAAAGGCCCACCACAGCCAATAAATAAATAAATAAATCTTAAAAACAAAAGAAGAAGAAACGTTTGAACGGACACCAGAGGAATAATGGAGAAAATTAGGTAGGTGTGAAGAAAGGGGGCTTCCTAAGTGACGCTAGAGGTAAAGAACCTGCCTGCCAATGCAGGAGACATAAGAGATGTGGGTTGAATCCACGGGTCAGGAAGATCCCTTGGAGAAGGGCATGGCAACCCATTTCAGTATTCTTGCCTGGAGAAGCCCATGGACAGAGCAGCCTGGCAGGCTGCAGTCCGTAGGGTTGCAAGGGGTCGGACAGGACTGAAACGACTTAGCATACATGCACACGTGAAGAAAGGAGTGTTTCAGGCCAAGAGACTAGCATCCGCTAGGTAGAGAGAGAGAGAGAAGGGCTCTGGACTGGGAACTGGGGTCACTGGAGCCCCCCAAAAATGAGGCCCCAAAGGAAGGACAAGTTTGGGGAAATATGAAGCTAGTGTGGAACCTAGTAGGCAAAAGGGGCCTGGGTGAAGCAACCAGGGAGAGGCATCTAGGAGGCCTGATGTGGGATGTGGGTCTCTGGTGGGGAAAGCACAGACAGGGTATAACCTTGACCTGGGGCTCAAAATGCAGGCCAAGGCTGGGGCAGATATGTGGGCATAGTCAGCAGACAAACCAACTGAGACTGTGGAGGTGGGTGAGACAGCCCAGGAGGCAGCAAGAAATGGGTGGAGGGGGACTTCCCTGCTGGTCCAGGGGCTAAGACTCCCTGTTCCCAAAGCAGAAGGCCAAGGCAGAGTTTCAATGCAGTTAGATCCCTGATCAGGGAACTAGATCTCACATGTCGCAACTAAAAAAAGTCCTGCGTATGGCAGCAAAGATCGAAGATCCTGCGTGCCACAACTAAGACCCAACACAACCAAATAAATAGATAATATTTTAAAAATAGGAAGTGGGTAGAGGGACCTAGGGGCCAGAATGAAAAAGGAGGGAACAGAAGTGGAGAGGGAGCTGGCGACACAGTGAAGGGAGCCCCTCTCTTCCCAGCACTCACCTTGGTCTCCAGAGCCCCCTCCTCATCCAGAACCAGGTCACTGTGGTCCATGTGCACGATGGGGCCCTAGGGTATAGTGCTTAGTGAGAGGGAGTGTAGACTACACTGCAGGGGATGCCAGACCCCAGAGACCCTCAGGTGAACATCTGAGGCCAGGGAGGAAGGGAGAAGGGCACCTGGGAGCTGGGGTCTGGCCTAGGACAACAAGGAGCCCTAGGAACAGGGCTAGGGAATAATTGGCATGGGGCATACTTGGATTTGGGGGACATTTGGATCTAAGGGTCACTGTTGGGACTAGGGCTCTGTTTGAGTTTTGGGGGCCTGATTGGGATGGGGATCACAACTGAGACTGGGTTATTATTTGGGTTTTGAGGTACCATCAGGTCTGGGGACCCTCACATCCTACCTGGTCTTTGCTGCTGCCTGTCTCCTCCTCGGGGCCCCTGGAACTGGAGCCATCGCTGCTCCCTGGGATTCGCACCAGGTTCTTTTGCTTGGAGAAAGAGGCTGAGGCCAGGGACATTGGAGGTGGGGGCAAAGGTAAGTGATGGGGCTTGGTCACGGTTTGTGGAGACCAGTGAGCAGGAGGAGAGACGACTGGGGCAAATCAGGCTGGGAGGCTGGGACTCAAAGAGACCACTGACCAAGGAGGGTAAGGGGTGTGACCCTGAGGAGATGGAGTTAGAGCTTGAGCTGGCAACCAGGCTTTGAATGGGAGCCAACCCAAAGTGGGTCTGGAGAGGCAGGACTGGGACAAGCCCCATGGCCAGAGCAGCCAGTGTACAGGGCCTGTGTGGGGGTCTGGGGTGGGGCTCAGACACTGACCCCTGCCGTGGCGCCAGCAGCAGAGGGCCACCCCAGTGATGATCATAAGGAGAGTCGTGGCCATGGCGGCCACTCCGGCCACAATCCGCACAGTGGGCAGCGAGTCTGTGGGAAGAAGGGGAGGGGGGTTCCTGAGGAGGCTGAGCAGATGACTGAGCAGGAACTGGGGAACAGGGCTTGAGTAAGGGAACCTCTGCTCAAAGGTCATCAAGTTTGGGGATTCCCAAGTTTAGTAGTCCCCTAGCTTGGGGTCTCTGGGTTTAAGAGCACATAAACCTCGGGTTTCATAAGTTTAGATTCCCTGACTTTAAGAAGCCATAAAGTTTGAAGGTATTTTACTCTGCAATTCTCTGTATTTGGAGGTTGTCTTTATAGTGTGAGAGGTCTTTTAGTTTAGGATTCTGCATTTAAATTATTGTTGGGGGTGTGGAATCTCAGGATTCAAGGGACTCCTAGTTTTGAGGCTCCCAAGGTTTGAAGGCTCTGCCTTTGAGGGTCTTCCGTTTGGAAACTGTGGCATCTTGAGGGTTTGAAAACCTCAGATTTGGAGTCTTCAGGCCCAGAATCTCACCTCTACGGCCCAGGCTGACCTGGGTGCCTCCCTCACCCAATCGGTTCCGGGCAGTGCAGTTGAAGCCCCGGTGAAAGTCGGACTCCTGGGTCCCCGAAATGTGTAGCACAGAGATCAGGCCTGGACCCTGTCCCGCGGGGCCCTCTGGGGCTGGGAAGGTCTCCACCAGGAACCGACCCCGTGACCCCGCCGTCAGGAAGCCCTCATCCCAAGACCAGACCTGGGGGCACAAAAGAGGAAGGTCACTGAGGAGACTTGGGGAGGGCGGGAAGGTGTGGGCAGGGTCTGGGAAAAGTCAGAGGTAACCACAGCCGTTTGGGGAGTCTGTCTAGGAGGTCCGGGTGGCCGGATGGGTCAGGAGAACCGGGACTTTCCTTACCACGGCTTCTGGGGCAGGGGAAGCGAAGACTAGACACTGGAGGCGGGCGGGGCCCCTCAGGAAGGCGGGCGCAGAGTGCAGAGCGGTCACCACTGGGGGAGCTGGTTTGGAGATTGTGGGCCACTCAGAGGAGAGGCCCCGCCCTCCCCAAAGCCCATTCTCAAGCTGGCGGGGTCAGGCCTCGGCTCTCCCCACTAAGCTCTCAACAAACGTGAACCCCCCTGAGGCTAGCCTTTTGTAGGTCCAGCTGCAATCCCCAGGCCCCGCCAACCCCTTCTCATGGCCACTCCCACTCCCATTAGAATCCCCTCTGCCCACTTCTTATCCCAGAACCCGCCGGGTCCACTAGGGAGCACCTCTTTCTCACCGTTCACAGTCAGCCTAGCTTCCGCAGCGCCACCGCCCCGGCCCGAGAGCCCCGGCTCGGCCCTGCACACGTAGTCGCCTGCATCCTCGGGCCCCACCGCGGGAAGACGCAGCGTGGGCCCGGAGGCCAGCACCTGAGAAAGGGAAGGGGCGTCAAGGGCACGACCTTGGGAGGAAGTCCCTCCCCTACTGCCAGCCGCGGCCACAAGCCCCGGATCTGGCCTCACCTGTGCGTCCCTGCGGCGGGTCCAGGTTACCCGTGGGAGCGGATTCCCGCGCCAGACACAGCTGAAGGAGGCGTCTTCTCCTACGTCCACCGACAAGGGTTTCGGCTTTGCCTGCAGAATCGGCCCAACTGGAGGAGACCCAAGAGGGGCCACATGACCAGGGAGGGATGCAACTTCTGACTCCGGAGCAGACACTCAGAAACGACACCCACAAGGGCCCACTGGGCTGAAGCCCCCAGTTAACTCGGCGCGCACACGTCCGGCCCACAAGCCTCAGCCGCACTCTCGCCCCGCCCCTGCTCCACTCTGGCACTGATCCAGCCCAGCCAAATCCCGCCTAAATCCTACATCGGGCCCACCATCCCCGGCAGCCCCTGGTAGCCACGCCTCATGGTAGCCCCTGTCCCATTCTGCTCGCCCCACTTTAGCCACACCCACGGCCCCGCCCCGGCTCACACTGCACGTCCAGCGCTGTGCTGCGGTTGGCGCTACCCACTGCATTGCTGACCTCGCAGGACACCGGAGCAGTCAGGAATGAAGCGTCAGCTACTGTCTCCAGCATTGGCCCGCGGGCCCCAAGCACCGGGGAGCCCCCCTTTGCCCATCTGCGAAGATGGTGGGGTGTTAGTGTCCTTGCTCCTCAGGCACACCTACTCAGGTTCTAGCCGCAGTCCTCCCCAAGCTGGTCCTCCAGGCTGGGGAGAAATGACCTGGGTCCTCACCTATAGCCAGTGACGGGAGGCTGGGCTGTGGCCTGGCATAGGAAAGTGACCTTCTCTCCCTCCTGCACTGTCTGTGGTTCTGCAGACAGAGTCACCACTGGGGGGTCTGTAGAGGTAGGTCAATGGTCAGTAGTGGGCAAGGACATGGAACACCTCCACTGATGACCTAGGAGCCCAGTTCTCAGCTCCTCCACCCCAGGAGTCTGATCCCCAGTCCCCTCCTCCCTTTCAGCTAGCAGTCTAGGCTTCCAGTTCCCAATTCCCCCAGGGAACCGAGGTACACAGCCCCTGACTTTCTCATGCCCTGAAATCCAGATCCCAGCTTCTTCTTTCTCCAAGGACCTCAGGCTTAAAGCCCAGTGTCTGATTGCACTCACACTGCAGGCTTAGTGTGACAGCTGTGTCCTTCCCTGCAGGCAGGGCCTGGCTCCGGGCCCGGCAAACCAAGGTGGCTCCATCATCATGGCTGGAAGGGGTCAAAGACAAGATGCTCTCCACTGACCCGATGGTTCCTTCCTTCAAAGGGGTCTGTAGGTTGTGAATAATAATGATGATTTCATCTACCTTTAGGTAGTACTTAATGTCAGTCACTCTTCTAGGCATTTATAAATATTCCTTTATTTAATCTTCCAGTAATCCTAGATGTGTATACTACTATTAACTCCACTGTACAGATAAGTAAACTGAGGGGCAGAGAGGTTAAGATCAATCAACTAACAAGTGACTGAGCCAGGATTTTAACCCAGGTAGTCTAGCCCTATGGGAGCTTCCCAGGTGGCACTAGAGGTAAAGAACCCACCTTCCAATGCAAGAGACATGAGAGATGCAGATTCGATTTCTAGGTCAGAAAGATCCGCTGGAGGAGGGCATAGCAACCCACTCCAGTATTCTTGCCTGGAGAATCCCATAGACAGAGGAGCATGGCAGACCACGAGGTCACAGAGTCGGAAACGACTGAAGTGACTTAGCTTGTGCGCACAGTCCAGCCTTAGAGTCCCTATGCTTAAGTACATACCAAGGATCCCAAGCCTTGACTCTCTGCCTTCTCATGCCCTTCTCCTCTGCATGAGCCTGTGGTCTGAGTGGACCCCCGAATTTCCCTGAATGAGCAGGGAAGGGCTGGCACAGAAACTTGGACCTAACCTGGCGGAAGATGGCCCCGTCCAGCCGGACCCCATCTCGAAACCACAGCAGCTCAGGGGTAGGGTGGGCGTCACCACGGCTCCGACAGGTCAGGTTCGCAGGAACTCCAGCAACCAGAGTCACAGAGGGGCCGCCCAGCACCTGGGGGGGTTCTGGAGGCACTGTAGGGTGGATCTGGGGTTGGAGCTGGATCTGGGTCCTAGAGACCCTGATCTTCCCAGCTCTAACTGCCCTCTCCTTCATTCTCCCCAGATTTTGATATTCCCGGCTCCCCAGGGTGGTGAACCCCCCTCCCCCAGGGCTCCACAGGGATAAGTGGGCTGAGTCCTCACCCAGCACATGCAGTTGGGCTGGTCGAGAGCGGAGGCCGGCTTGTGTCGCTTGACATTCATACGATGCTTGATCCTCTAGCTCCACGGGTCTAATGTGGAGGTCATGCTGGCCACTCGCTGCATTCCCTGATATCCAGTACCGGGACCAGCCTGGGGTCAGGGACAGAGGCAGTCACACTGTGGTTCTGAGTTCCTGGTCCCAGGCCTCCATCCGCAGGCATCTCACACTGGAAAGACGCTGCCAAAAGTGGGGGCTGGGCCAGAGGGACTCTAATCCTTTCCCAGTCCAGTGTCGCTACAAACTTAAGGGGATGATAAATTCAGGGGGAGAAAAAGCAAGAAAACAATTGCCATAAAAATCAGAGTAGGTACTACCTGCAGGTAGTAGGGAGGGAGGGAGCTACGAGAGAAGGGAATAATAAGGAGGGCTTCTGGGGAGCTGGCAACAGGGCTGGGTAGTCGTTACACGGATATCTAATTTAGAATTATCTGACAAATCTTCCATTTATGTTTTATGTGCTATTTGGCACTGATGCACTATTTTACAGTCAAAATAAAATTTTCCAAACCCTATGGGTCAGCTCCAAAGAAGATCCTGAAAATTCAAGACACCCAAATGTTTCCCTGAGCCCATTAATTTCCTAAACTTGAAAATGTCAAACTAGAAATTTCAGTTGTAGCCCAAGCCCAGCATCCTCACCCTGGAGCCAGCCCCTCCCTGAAGAGATAGTAAAGCCTCACCTGGAAGGTCCCTTTCGCCCCCTAGAGCCAGCCCGTCCTTAGTCCACTGAACCACTCCCCGGTAGGCGACCAGGGCACAGGGCAGCCGGGCCTCGTCTCCCAACAGAACTACCTGGTCCTCTGGCTGTTGCAGAAAGTGGGGTGCCAGGCCTAGGAGAGTGGGGCGAGGGAGCAGAGCCGAGCTTAGCATGTTCAGTAGCTCCCGATGAAGTCCAGTCCCCAATCCGCTCTGCCCTCAGACCCAGAAGCCCAGGCTCCCAGAGTTCTCTTCCGTCAGACCCAGGAGTCTGGACCCTCAGCCCCATCTACCCCAGCAAAGCGACAGCTGGCAAACGACCCTCTCCTGTATGTATCTGCGCCGGCCCCTCGTGGTACCTGCACGCCCCCTGAGGCAGAAGGAGAGGGCGAGGAGTGCGGGCACGAGCATCCTAAGTGTGTCCGCCAAGATCCAGCAGATTTGCTGTTGCACTGGCTTCCCTGCCAGTTCCTTTCTCGGAGCACACTTCCCACCACTCTGGCCTGGAGTCCCCTCCGCTCCTGACTCTTCGCCCCAGGCTAGAAGCTCCCCTCTCTCTCTGACCTGGAGGTCCCCTCATCTGCTCCGCCGCAGGCTCCGCCGCTCTGAAACGCCTGCCAGTTCGGCGCGCCAGGTCTCCGAGAGACCCTGGAGGGCTGGTTCCCACTCGCCCCGCCCCGGCCCGCCCCCTGGGATACCCGCCCTCTTCCCATTGAGAAACTCCCGCGGCCCAACGCGGATGAATGGGGGCACTCAGGGCGGCGTCCTCGCCAGCGGGTGGACACTCCAGCCCCGTTAAGGTCTGGGAGCTGGAACACCTGGGTCGAAGGCAGGGGTACCGTCTGGGTTGGACGCCTGCACACTGCCGGGGTTGGGGGATGGATGGGGGTGAGGAGGAGGGAGGGGAGGGAGTGGAAGAAACTTGCTCAACTCGGGTCCTGGAGGGACCGCTCTGAGTGGAAACGCAGCTATAAACGGGAACCCTTGGGGACTCGCTAGTTTCCGCGCCCTGGGGAGGCGGGGCCCGGGGCTTCTCTGGGCCTGTGGGTCAAGAAGAGGGCACCATGTTTGCCTGGGAGGCTGCTGGGACCCCCCAGAAGAGAGGGTTCAATTCTCCCCACCTCAAAACGCCTTCAATGCCTGCCTTTTTACCCCTGCAAATCACAGCTCATCCTAAGATCCAGGAATCCAGCACACACACACACACGCACACACACACACCCGCCCCTCCTTTCCCAGGACCCTGCAGTTCTGGACCACCCCCTCGCCCCACTCGGCAGTGGTTGCCGGGCGACGGCTGGGAGGCGGCGGTGCCCGGGCTGAGTCAGGCAGGGAGGCTGGGAACCGCGCAGCTTGTCCTGACGGCTGCATGCCGCCCAGCTGGGGCGTTCCCACGCTGCAGGCCGGCGGTGCGCTGCGCAGCTGGCGGGGCAGGTGGGTGGAACCCGAAGCCGACAGAGGCGGAACTGGGGGCCTGGGGCCCTGGGTATGACATTCTTAAACCTGTAGGGACTGGGGATCTACACTCCGTTGTTGTGAGCTCAGATTCTTGTGTCCCCAAATAGCAGGGACATGGACACCGCTCCCACCCCCCAGGATGCTAAGACCAGGACGTTCAGACCTCTGATGCCCGAGAAGTTAATGGCCTGAACCCCGAGCTTCTGAGGCATTGGGGACTCAACTAGGGCCCCTGCCTGAAGCAAAGTGCACTTGGGAAAGGATGACCTGAGGTCAGAAAATCTGCTCTTAAGTCTTAGAGTCAGTGGATTTAACCACCAATCTCTCTCCCACCCCCTCACAGGCCCAGGAGGATTTGAAAATCAGCCGAGAGCGAACATCTGCCCTAAGTCCTGTGTGTGTGTGTGTGTGTGTGTGTGTGTGTGTGTGTGTGTGTATGGGGCTAGGGGGGAAGGACTGCAGGCCTGAACCCCCAGGTCCTTGGGAAGGAGGGACCTGGACTCTGGAATCTGAGTGGCTTCTGTTTCGGGGATTCAGCCCTTGGATTCTGAAATAGGCTGGGCTTGTGGCCAGGACTCCTGAGTCTTGGGGGTGGAAGGCAGGTAGAAAGGCTGTTTTTCCAGGCACCTGACATCACTTTCCCTTCCTGACTCTCTGGGGGCCACAGGCATGGAAAGATGGAGAGTTTGAGGTCCCAGGAGCATCTAGAGAAGGAAAACATCTAAGGTGGAGGGTGGAAGGTTCGTGCTAATTAAAGTTCCCAGCAACGGACAGCCCTATGCCCGGGCCCTGAGGGACACCATCTGGTGATAGCCCAAGACAGAACCTCCAGCTGTGCACCCAGCCCGTTCCCCAGGAGGCGTGAGGCCAGCTGGGAGAGGAAACGTGGGAGGAGGGCAAGCAGTTAATAACGGGAGGGAAGAAGACAGACTAGATTAGAGTCAAGGATGGAGCTGTGGGGGCTCAGCCCAGATGCCTCGTCTTGTGTAGGGAGAAGGACCAGATGGGGGTCATGGAGGGGAGAGAGAGAGAAAGCGAGCAGTTCCAATTCCTGCAGGAGATCAGCAGGCAGAAGAAGCTTATCCCGTGTGGGTGTATAGGCGCACACTGGGGTGGGGAGGGCAGGCCAACCAGCATATGGTTATAAAATTCAAATATGGGACAGTCAGGAAGACTCAAAGGCGGAGAAACGAATAAAAGAAAGAGGCGGAGTCCAAGGCTGACTGAAAGCAAATATTTATTGAGCTCCTGGTGTGTGTGAGAGACAGAGCATCGGGCGGGAGAGAGGGAGAGATGAGAACAGAAAGAGAAAAACAGTGGGACTTCCCTGGTGGTCCAGTGACTGAGACTCTTTGCTCCCGATGCAGGGGCCTGGGTTTGATTCCTGGAACTAGAGCTTATATGCCACAACTAAAGATCCTGCACACCACAGCTAAGACCCAGGACAGCCAAATAAATTAATATTTAAGAGAAAAACGGAGACGTGTACAGGCACAGACAGTGACAGAGTTAAAGGCTGACTGAGAGGTAACCACTTAACGGAGAGAGATGGGGAGAAAGACACCGAGTCGGAGAAGGCCAGTCTCAAAGTGGTGGAGAAAAGAAAGTAAATCCAGATGAACTGAGGGAGGGAGAGAGACAGAAGGAAAGAAGAGACAGAAAGAGACCGAGGGAAGCTATGTGAACTAGAACTCACAAGACCTGTGCCAAAGCGTTTGCACATTGGGCTCAGTGCTGGTGGCCTCAGACCCTACCTTTCATTCCCACCCATTCTGATTGCCCAGCACGCTTACACCTGAGACATTTATACACACACACACACACATTGCACAAGTTTTCACAGATCACAGTTCAGTATCAACTTCCCCAGGCATGTTCACTTACGTGCATTTCACACACGGGTGTGCACAGATATATGCGCTCTCCCAGTCTCTCACACACACTTGCACACTCCTCAGCAGAGATTCATGATCTCATTGAGAGGGAGATGTCTACTCAAGCAAGGAAGGGGGGCTCCCCTGGTGACTCAGTAGTAAAGAATCCACCTGCTGATGCAGGAGACACAGGTTTGATCCTTGATCCAGGAACATCCCACACACTTCAGAGCACCTAAACCCCTGTGCCACAACCACAGAGCCTGTGCTCTAGAGCTCGGGAGAGGCAGCTGCCACGCCCACGTGCCACGGCTCCTGAAGCCCGAACACCCTAGTGCCTGTGCCCACGAGAGAAGCCAGCATGAGGAGAAGCCTGTGCACCGTAACCACAGAGGGCTACGTCTGCAACTCGAGCAAAACTGTCCGGTAACCAAGACCCAGCACAGCCAAAACGTATACAAATAAAATTAGTTTTTAAAGTTTTTTAATTAAAAAAAAAAGGAAGGAAGGGACTTGAAGGTCAGGTACCAGGGTAGGAAAAGTGGGGGAGTCTTACCCCCAGGCCAGGCCCAGCTCCCTGCTCCCCATGCTGTGTTGGGACCTCCTGGGTCTGACCTGCTCCCATTTGCCCCTGGCCAAGATAGGCCCCTGGGGTCATGGGGGCTGGGGAGGGACCGAGGGATGTGCCTGGCATGTGCTGACAGGGGATTTCTTGCTCCAGCTGTGCTGGGAGGAGCCCTCCAGCGGAGGCCTGAAGCTGGAGACTCAAGCGTGTGCCTGGGGGAGGTGAGGATGAGCAGTGTGAGGGCGAGATCGGCTAAGAACAGGCCCAGTTCTGCCACTGACTGCATCATCGCTCCCCTGGGCTCACAGGGCCTGCCGGGTTCAGCGGTGGGTCCTCCCTGAGAGGCTGTGAGTGGAGACCAGGGGTGGGAGTGGCTTGAGAGAAAAAGGAGCAACAGAGACTGACTTTGGGGAAGGAGATAGAGACTGAGAGAGGGAAAGAGAACCTTAGAGCAGGAAGGAGCGTGAGATAGAATACAGGAGGGAGAGCAGAAGGGGACCTAGGACAGGGAGAGAGAGAGAGAAAGAAGGAGACAAATAGGAAAAGAGAAACAAAGAGAAAAGTAAAGGACAGACATAAAGAGGGACCCAGAGAAAGGCAGGCAGATGCAAGAGGTGGGCGTGGGTCCCGCGGACACCAAAGACAGAGGACCTGGGATGGCCCTGAGCACCCACATCAAGGCTGCAATACTGCTCCTGGGGCTTCTGATGACAGGTGAGTGGGAGCCTGGGCTGTGACCAGAGCCAGGTGGCCCTCATTCCCGTGGCCCCTTCTCTAGACAGACTCTCTGCCCTTTCCCACTGACACCTCTGTGTCCCCAGGCCTGACCCAGGTGCCGATCCTGGCCTCAGCCCCCCGAGGCTTCTGGGCTCTGCCCGAAAACTTGACAGTGGTGGAGGGGGCTGTTGCTGAACTGCGGTGCGGGGTCCACGCCCCTGGCAGCACAGTGCAATGGGCCAAAGACGGGCTGCTCCTCGGCCCCAATCCTAGGATCCCCAGTTTCCCGCGGTATCGCCTGGAGGGAGACCCTGCTAAAGGTAAGGGGCCAGACCCTGAGATCCTGAGCCACCAGCCAAGGCTGACCTTGGCCCTGATCTTGGGTCCTACCTGCAGGTGAATTCCACCTGCATATTGAAGCGTGTGACCTCAGCGATGATGCAGAGTATGAGTGCCAGGTTGGCCGCTCAGAGACAGGCCCTGAGCTCGTGTCTCCCAGAGTGATCCTCTCCATCCTGGGTACGAATGAGAGACCCCCCCAGGACCGATGAGTCTGGACTTCCGCCCTCGCCATCTCCAGAGTTTGGGAGTCCAAGCCTCCAGCCCCGCCCCCCCCCCCTTCCTCAGACTCAAAGCCCAAATCCTTATATCCCTCTGGGTGGTTCCAGCTCACCCCAGACCCTTTCTCACCAGTGCCCCCCAAGGTGCTTCAGCTGAGCCCTGAAGCAGGGAGCACAGTCACATGGGTAGCTGGGCAGGAGTACACGGTCAGCTGTGTGTCTGGGGACGCCAAGCCAGCACCTGACATCACCTTTCTCTTGAGTGAGTGTGGGTGAACTGGTGGGGGCAGTGTGAAGCCCCTGGAGTGGGGAGTGGGTGTATCCGTGATCAGGGCCCTCCTGAGACGGGATGCAGGAGCAGGCGTGGGGAGATGCTGAGGCTGGTGTGGGACCCGATGAGTGAAGGGCACATCCAGGGAAAGGACTGAGAATTTTCGTAATTGCTGGACCAGGACTCAGGGAAGAGGCTGAGGCTCCGCACAGAGATATGTATGTCTTTTTGGTGCAGACACGAGAAGCTATGGGTGGGTGATACAACCTGGCAAGGAGGGGAGGGGACAGGAGAGGCCCAGGACCCAGTCCTGGGGCCTCCAGGATTCAAGGAAGCCAGAATGTGCAGAGGGAACGAAGCTGGTGTTTCGCCTCCAGAACCAGGAGGGAGGGGGCTGTATGTTCATCCTGAAGGCTTTCAAGCCAGGCTTCCAGGATCTACTCTGGGGGAAACCTGCCACTCCCCTAGCCTTCTTGTTAACCCCAAGGTGGACAAACAATTTCCGGTATCTCTGCTAACGTGAATGAGGGGTCCCAGCAGAAACTCTTCACCACGGAGGCCACAGCCAGGTATGGAAACTGGATTGCCCCCCGCTCAGCCTAATCCTCCAAGTTTCTCCATGAAAACCCCATATCCTAGGGATTCATGTATGGGAACTTGAGTCAGGTAGGTAAATTTGGGACCCAGTTCCCCACCTGGATGCTCTAAAACTTCTTCCTAGGAACCCTAGTTCGAGAGTATCAAGTACAAAGGTTTTGGCCAGATGTGGGCCCCTGGGACCTCCATTCTTACTGCTGACCCTCAGCTCTCTTCCACGGAGCTCTAGATCCTAAACTAGAGTGTGGGGACCTGGAATCCCCACCTCTCTACCTTGACCACCCAAATTTCAGATGATAACTGACTTAAGAACCCCAATTTCCCACCCTAGGGTGACACCCCAGAGCTCGGATAATGGGCAGTTACTGGTTTGTGAGGGATCCAGCCCAGCTTTGGATACTCCTATCAAGGCTTCAGTCACCATGAATGTTCTGTGTAAGTGGAGAACTGAGTTGGCTGTTGGGAACAGGAAATGGGGGGCCCGGGGAGCACAGGGATTATGGAAGGCTCAAGTTCTCAAGGTGGGAACATGGGGGTTCAGAGGCAGCTTGTGGGGCTTGGAAAGAATGGATGGACTTCCCAGGCCCACTGAGTGACAGTCGCTCCCCAGTCCCCCCAGGGCCCCCCATCATCGAATGGCCAGGCCTGGACGAGGGGCAGGTGCGGGCAGGGCAGAGCTTGGAGCTGTTGTGTACGGCCCGAGGGGGGAATCCGCTAGCCACACTGCAGTGGCTGAAGGTGAGGGCAGAGGCGGCATGGAGGTCGGGGGAAGGGTGGGGGCCAGGCGCTGGCCCCGAGCTGGCCCAAGCCTGTCCGTGTCTCCAGAATGGCCAGCCCGTGTCCACAGCATGGGGCACAGAACATGCTCAGGCGGTGGCTCGCAGCCTCTTAGTGATGATCGTGAGGCCGGAAGACCACGGGGCGAGGCTCAGCTGTGAGGCCTACAACAGCGTATCTACAGGGATCCAGGAACGTGGGGTCACGCTGCAGGTCACCTGTGAGTCCTGGTGCCAGCTGCCCATCTGTTGTCAGTCTGTGCCCCAGGGAACCATCTGTTTGTGCCCCCAAACCATGCCGGTTGGATGCCAAAGACCTCATCATCTGTCCCCAGTCTCCTGTCTATCTGGGCTGATCTGTGAGCCATCCAGCCCAGCTTAGTGTCTCTCCTCCGTTCATCCCTGCAGTTCCCCCCAGTGCCATTACTATCTTGGGATCTGCATCCCAGTCTGAGAACAAGAACGTGACACTCTCCTGCATCACCAAGTCCAGTCGCCCGCGGGTCCTCCTGCGATGGTGGCTGGGCTGGCGGCAGCTGCAGCCCAGCGAGGAGACGATCATGGACGTGAGGCGGGGATCAGGCTCGCTCCTGGGTCCGAGGGTGGAGGGAGCTAAAGGTGCATCTCCTGGATCCGGGAGAGGAGGGGTCTGGCATCTGGGATGCCTTGATCCCTGGGGAGCCTGGACTGGGGTCCAGGGCCCCCTGGGTCTAACCCATGAGTCAGTGGAGATGATTCATGGGTCCCTGTTGTGACCTGGGCTGGTATCATGGCTGGGGGTGCCCTAGTACCCCAAATCTGAAGCCCGATCCCTGCCAGGGCCTACATGGTGGCCACATCTCCATGTCTAACCTGACATTCCTGGCGCGACGGGAGGACAACGGTCTGACCCTCACGTGTGAGGCCTTTAGCGAGGCTTTCACCAAAGAGACCTTCAAGAAGTCTCTCACCCTAAATGTGAAATGTGAGCCTCCACTCTTGCCCAGGGGTACCCCAAGCCTTCGAGACCCTCAACCTCAGGCCACAGCCCAGAGAGAAGTCACTCTACCTGGCTTTCCCCACAGATCCTGCCCAGAAGCTGTGGATTGAGGGCCCCCCAGAAGGCCAGCGCCTCCGGGCTGGGAACCGGGTGAGGCTGGTGTGTTTGGCCATTGGAGGCAACCCAGACCCTTCCCTCACCTGGTACAAGGTTGGTGCCCAGCAAGAAGGGTTGTGGGGTGGCCAGGAACATGGGGGAAAGATGAAGCTCCTTCTCTCCTCCAGAGTCGAGGGCAACCTGAGTTTCTTGAAAAATACTGGAGATTTTGAGTTTCAGCAGGGAACTGAAAAGACAAATGCTGTGAGAATTAAATGCAATCTTAGGAAAACTGAGGAAATTCCGGGAAAACTGAGAATTATAGAATTAAATAATTCTGGATCAGCAATGGGAATTCTAGAGAAAAGGCAATAAATTGCATTACAACTAAAGGAGATTCTGGTGAAAGCTTGGAATTCAGGTAAAATGGCTAGAATTTTAGGGAAAGACTAAGAACTCCAGAAACAAAGACAAAGGTGGATAAAGGCTAGAAATTAGGAGGAGAAAGACTAGTAATTCTATAGAACATTTGAAAAATCACTAATATTAATATTAAGTTGAATTCTTGGGATTGGGAGTAAGAAAATGAAATTTTATTAAAATTTAAGAATTCTGACTGAATTCTTAGAGAATCTTGGGAAACTAGGAATCTAGTGGAAATTCTGGGGGAAAGACTAGGAATTCTAGGAATGAAATTCACTTTCATTTTGTTGTTGTTCGGTTGCTCAGCTGTGTCCGACTCTTTGCAACTCAACTCCACAGACAGCTGCACACCAGGCTTCCCTGTCCTTCATTATCTCCCAGAGTTTGCGAAAACTCATGTCCATTGAGTCGGTGATGCCATCCAACGACCTCATCCTTTGTCACCCCCTTCTCCTCCTGCCCTAATCTTTCCCATCATCAGGGTCTTTTCCGATGAGCTGGCTCTTTGCATCAGGTGGCCAAAGTATTGGAGCTTCAGCTTCAGCCTCAGTCCTTCCACTGAACATTCAAGGTTGATTTCCTTTAGGATTGACTGGTTTGATCTCTGTCCAAGGGACTCTCATTTATTTGGATGGGGAAATGCCAAGAATTGGGGCAACACAAAGGATTCTAGTAAAGGACTAGGATAATAAGAGGCCATTAGTGGATTCAGAAATCTGTGACCAGGGAATGGAATTAAGGGAAAGATCAAAGGAAATCTCTGAGGAAGGTTGGGATTTTAAGAAAAAGAGTTAAGGAGAGGCAAAAATGAACAAATTCTGGGAAAGGCTTGGGAATTCCAAGGGAGTTTCCCAGTGTGGGAGGTTTGGTAAATATAGCTGGAATGAATTTCGAGGAGTAGGGCTGAGGGTCGGCCGAGGGCACCGACAGTTGCAGGCCTCCAGAAAGCAGAGGAGCGGGGCGGGAGTGGGGGGTGAAGCGTGGGACTGGAGGCGGGTTCAGACTGCAAAATCTCGGGGCTCCAGGGGCCCAGTAGACGGGAGAGATGCCCGGTGGGGTCTGCTCAATTCTAGTCCCCGTTCCTCTGCCTTAGTCGATGCTCGCCGAAGGGGGCGCCTTTTCCACACCACACAAAGGCTTTATTTATCTGGGCTGGAGGCAGCCCACCTAATGGGGACGTCTCGGGGGGCGGGGATGGCAGGGCTCCCCGTGGTCCCCCAGTCAGTCTCGGCCCTTAGGACTCGCGCACCGTGACCGAACCGCGGCCGCCCCAGGAACCACGGCGGGTGCAGCTGGGAAGTGTGGAGAAGTCGGGGAGCATCTTCTCCCGAGAGCTGGTGCTGATCACCGGTCCGTCCGACAACCAGGCCAAGTTCACGTGCAAAGCCGGCCAGCTCAGCGCGTCCACGCAGCTCGTGGTGCAGTGTGAGGGGGCGCACTGCGGGGCTGGGAGGGCTGCTGCGGCGGGGAACTGAGAGGGAGCCTTGGCTGGTGAGGTCGGGGAGTGGAGGCGGCTGGGAGAGGGGTGGATGCCGAAGAGCCCAGGACGCGCTCGCGGCTGGAAGGGGCCTGGGTCCCCGCCGGGCGGAAGCCGGCCGGGCCCCCTCTTCACCTCTGAGCCTCGCTCCTCCTACCCGTTCCCGAAGTCCCCCCGACTAATGTGACGATCCTGGCCAACGCGTCGACGCTACGCCCCGGGGATGCCTTAAACTTGACGTGCGTCAGCGTTAGCAGCAACCCTCCAGTCAACTTGTCGTGGGACAAGGAGGGGGAGAGGTGAGAGTGCGACATCCCCCATCCCTCCCAGGTTCTGATCGCATTCCTTTACAGTCAGAAACCTGCCCCCGCCGGACTTGCCGTCCTGCCCGGTACCCGGCACCCAGTACCTAGACTCTGCTTCTGGTCCCGCTCCCCGCCCGGTCCGCAGGCTGGAAGGTGTGGCCGCCCAGCCCCGCCGGGCTCCATTCAAAGGTTCCGCCGCCGCTAGGAGCGTCCTTCTGAGACTCTCATCCCGTGACCACGGCCACCGCGTGACCTGTAGCGCCCACAGCACCGAGCTGCGGGAAACCGTGAGCGCCTTCTACCGCCTCAACGTGCTGTGTACGTGCGCAGGCCTGGCATCCCTCTTGATTCGTATCTGACCCTATACTACAATACTTGGGTTACAATATACAATCCAATACAGTACAATACCTGGATACTGTCTTTGACTTCCATTCTTAACTTCAGAAACTTTCCTGCTCTTTATCCTGACACTCGACCTGCACCGATTTCTATCCTGCCCATCCCTCATCTTCCTTTTTTGTCCTGTATCTTAACCCCTGACCTTGACCCGTATCCCGAACCCTGGTTCCATCCTTCAGTCTGACTCTGGTCTCTCTGAACCTAATCCCCCATCTCAGCTCTGAACTTAATTGCTCCCTTGTCCACAAGCTTAAAATCTCGGCGAGACCTCGACTTTAACCCTTTATACCTGCACCTGATCTCAAATCCATCCCCGGGCCGAACCTTAACAATCTTGACTCTCTGCCGGGCCTCCTCGTCCGCAGACCCTCCAGAGTTCCTGGGGGAGCAGGTGCTTGTGGTGACCGCGGTGGAGCAGGGCGAGGCACTGCTGCCCGTCTCCGTGTCTGCCAACCCCGCCCCGGAGGCCTTCAACTGGACCTTCCGCGGCTACCGACTCAGCCCAGGTGCACGGACAGGGCATGGAGAGGGGTGCAGGTCTCCAGGACTCCCAGGCGGGGTTGAGGGCGGATTTAGCAAGCCCCTCACCTTTACTTCCCCCAGCTGGCGGCCCTCGGCATCGTATCCTGTCTGGTGGAGCGCTGCAGCTATGGAATGTGACCCGCGCCGACGATGGCCTCTACCAGTTGCACTGTCAGAACTCGGAGGGCACAGCGGAAGCTCTCGTGAGACTGGATGTACAATGTGAGACCCCTCATCACCGTAGGAAACTAAGGAGCTCGGGAACCCCGCCCATCACGGAAGCCCCGCCCACCCAGGGAATCTTGCCCGCTGTGGAGTTTCCTCACTGTGGAAGCTCCGCATCCAAGGGATATACCCATCCTGGAAACCTCCCCATTCTGGGACACCCTACCGTGACGGACCCACGCCCACTTTAGGAAACGTGCCCATCTGAGAGATCCTTTGTAGAATCTCTGCCCACCTACTCCGGTCAGGAAGCCACGCAATTCTGGAAGTCTGTCGGACCTACTCTTGTCACTACAGTGGCATAGTAGACGGTGGGGACAGCCTCACTAACACCGAGAACTTTATTCTAAAGGCCAACTTGATCACACTCATAACTTTCCTGGGCACCTCTAAGACACCCCTCCCACCTGGGGCCCTCTTCCACCATGGCCTGTCTGGGCCCAAATGCCTTCCCCAAGCTCCTGCCTTCCCTAGATGCTCCCACCATCCGAGCTCTCCAAGACCCCACTGAGGTGAATGTTGGGGATGCTGTGGACATAGTCTGCACTGTGGATGCCAATCCCGTCCTTCCTGAGATGTTCACCTGGGAGAGGCTGGTGAGGATCTAATCTTTGGTAAATAGAGGTGTGGGCTGGGAGACATGATTTCTTTACTGTAAGCTCCTCGGGAGGAAGGGCACATCCTTATGACCCTATATAACTGTAGTTGTCAAGACATGCTCCAAGAACTAACTGTTGAATGGTAGATGGAGAGGTGCATAAGTGAATAGATAATCAGGTGGGTGGGGGTTACGTGGTTGGATGTATGGATGGATATGTGGTGGGTGGATGAGTTAGTAGACAGATGAATGAGTGGATGGAAGAACAGATAGACAAATGAGCAAGTGAATGAGTGGATAAATGTATCAATAAATTAGACAATTAGATGATTGAATGAGAGAAATAAGAAGATTGATTAGTTAGAGAGTAGATGGATGGGTAGATAGACCTTCGGTGGAAAAGATGTCTATGGAAGGAAAATGGATAAATGGATGGATGGACGGGTGGGTGCACAGACCAATGGAGAGATAGATAAATAGGCAGCTAGATAAATTGATGAACAGATGCATGGATGTATTGATGTACATGTGTTTGAGTGAATAGATGGAGTGGATAAGTAGAGAGATAGCAGGGTGAATGGATGGGTAGAAGGAAGCAAATGGTTAGATGAATGATGGGTGAATGGATGAATGAATGGAAGGGAAGATTGATGGATGTATGGATAAATGAATGAATTGACAGATAGGTGGATGGTTAAATACATTGATGGATGGGTGGATAGAAGGTTCCAAGCAAGAATGGTTGAGTAAATGGATGGATGAGTAGTTGACTGGATTGGTGGCTGAAATCCAGAAACAAAGACAAAGGTGGATAAAGGCTAGAAATTAGGAGGAGAAAGACTAGTAATTCTATAGAACATTTGAAAAATCACTAATATTAATATTAAGTTGAATTCTTGGGATTGGGAGTAAGAAAATGAAATTTTATTAAAATTTAAGAATTCTGACTGAATTCTTAGAGAATCTTGGGAAACTAGGAATCTAGTGGAAATTCTGGGGGAAAGACTAGGAATTCTAGGAATGAAATTCACTTTCATTTTGTTGTTGTTCGGTTGCTCAGCTGTGTCCGACTCTTTGCAACTCAACTCCACAGACAGCTGCACACCAGGCTTCCCTGTCCTTCATTATCTCCCAGAGTTTGCGAAAACTCATGTCCATTGAGTCGGTGATGCCATCCAACGACCTCATCCTTTGTCACCCCCTTCTCCTCCTGCCCTAATCTTTCCCATCATCAGGGTCTTTTCCGATGAGCTGGCTCTTTGCATCAGGTGGCCAAAGTATTGGAGCTTCAGCTTCAGCCTCAGTCCTTCCACTGAACATTCAAGGTTGATTTCCTTTAGGATTGACTGGTTTGAACTCTGTCCAAGGGACTCTCATTTATTTGGATGGGGAAATGCCAAGAATTGGGGCAACACAAAGGATTCTAGTAAAGGACTAGGATAGTAAGAGGCCAT
Organism: Oreotragus oreotragus; assembly: GCA_006410675.1. NCBI lineage: Eukaryota > Metazoa > Chordata > Mammalia > Artiodactyla > Bovidae > Oreotragus > Oreotragus oreotragus. The sequence continues at coordinate 96,214 of SJYX01002827.1, read as the reverse complement.
TAGTGGATTCAGAAATCTGTGACCAGGGAATGGAATTAAGGGAAAGATCAAAGGAAATCTCTGAGGAAGGTTGGGATTTTAAGAAAAAGAGTTAAGGAGAGGCAAAAATGAACAAATTCTGGGAAAGGCTTGGGAATTCCAAGGGAGTTTCCCAGTGTGGGAGGTTTGGTAAATATAGCTGGAATGAATTTCGAGGAGTAGGGCTGAGGGTCGGCCGAGGGCACCGACAGTTGCAGGCCTCCAGAAAGCAGAGGAGCGGGGCGGGAGTGGGGGGTGAAGCGTGGGACTGGAGGCGGGTTCAGACTGCAAAACCTCGGGGCTCCAGGGGCCCAGTAGACGGGAGAGATGCCCGGTGGGGTCTGCTCAATTCTAGTCCCCGTTCCTCTGCCTTAGTCGATGCTCGCCGAAGGGGGCGCCTTTTCCACACCACACAAAGGCTTTATTTATCTGGGCTGGAGGCAGCCCACCTAATGGGGACGTCTCGGGGGGCGGGGATGGCAGGGCTCCCCGTGGTCCCCCAGTCAGTCTCGGCCCTTAGGACTCGCGCACCGTGACCGAACCGCGGCCGCCCCAGGAACCACGGCGGGTGCAGCTGGGAAGTGTGGAGAAGTCGGGGAGCATCTTCTCCCGAGAGCTGGTGCTGATCACCGGTCCGTCCGACAACCAGGCCAAGTTCACGTGCAAAGCCGGCCAGCTCAGCGCGTCCACGCAGCTCGTGGTGCAGTGTGAGGGGGCGCACTGCGGGGCTGGGAGGGCTGCTGCGGCGGGGAACTGAGAGGGAGCCTTGGCTGGTGAGGTCGGGGAGTGGAGGCGGCTGGGAGAGGGGTGGATGCCGAAGAGCCCAGGACGCGCTCGCGGCTGGAAGGGGCCTGGGTCCCCGCCGGGCGGAAGCCGGCCGGGCCCCCTCTTCACCTCTGAGCCTCGCTCCTCCTACCCGTTCCCGAAGTCCCCCCGACTAATGTGACGATCCTGGCCAACGCGTCGACGCTACGCCCCGGGGATGCCTTAAACTTGACGTGCGTCAGCGTTAGCAGCAACCCTCCAGTCAACTTGTCGTGGGACAAGGAGGGGGAGAGGTGAGAGTGCGACATCCCCCATCCCTCCCAGGTTCTGATCGCATTCCTTTACAGTCAGAAACCTGCCCCCGCCGGACTTGCCGTCCTGCCCGGTACCCGGCACCCAGTACCTAGACTCTGCTTCTGATCCCGCTCCCCGCCCGGTCCGCAGGCTGGAAGGTGTGGCCGCCCAGCCCCGCCGGGCTCCATTCAAAGGTTCCGCCGCCGCTAGGAGCGTCCTTCTGAGACTCTCATCCCGTGACCACGGCCACCGCGTGACCTGTAGCGCCCACAGCACCGAGCTGCGGGAAACCGTGAGCGCCTTCTACCGCCTCAACGTGCTGTGTACGTGCGCAGGCCTGGCATCCCTCTTGATTCGTATCTGACCCTATACTACAATACTTGGGTTACAATATACAATCCAATACAGTACAATACCTGGATACTGTCTTTGACTTCCATTCTTAACTTCAGAAACTTTCCTGCTCTTTATCCTGACACTCGACCTGCACCGATTTCTATCCTGCCCATCCCTCATCTTCCTTTTTTGTCCTGTATCTTAACCCCTGACCTTGACCCGTATCCCGAACCCTGGTTCCATCCTTCAGTCTGACTCTGGTCTCTCTGAACCTAACCCCCCATCTCAGCTCTGAACTTAATTGCTCCCTTGTCCACAAGCTTAAAATCTCGGCGAGACCTCGACTTTAACCCTTTATACCTGCACCTGATCTCAAATCCATCCCCGGGCCGAACCTTAACAATCTTGACTCTCTGCCGGGCCTCCTCGTCCGCAGACCCTCCAGAGTTCCTGGGGGAGCAGGTGCTTGTGGTGACCGCGGTGGAGCAGGGCGAGGCACTGCTGCCCGTCTCCGTGTCTGCCAACCCCGCCCCGGAGGCCTTCAACTGGACCTTCCGCGGCTACCGACTCAGCCCAGGTGCACGGAGTGGGCATGGAGAGGGGTGCAGGTCTCCAGGACTCCCAGACGGGGTTGAGGGCGGATTTAGCAAGCCCGTCACCTTTACTCCCCCCAGCTGGTGGCCCTCGGCATCGTATCCTGTCTGGTGGAGCGCTGCAGCTATGGAATGTGACCCGCGCCGACGATGGCCTCTACCAGTTGCACTGTCAGAACTCGGAGGGCACAGCGGAAGCTCTCGTGAGACTGGATGTACAATGTGAGACCCCTCATCACCGTAGGAAACTAAGGAGCTCGGGAACCCCGCCCATCACGGAAGCCCCGCCCACCCAGGGAATCTTGCCCGCTGTGGAGTTTCCTCACTGTGGAAGCTCCGCATCCAAGGGATATACCCATCCTGGAAACCTCCCCATTCTGGGACACCCTACCGTGACGGACCCACGCCCACTTTAGGAAACGTGCCCATCTGAGAGATCCTTTGTAGAATCTCTGCCCACCTACTCCGGTCAGGAAGCCACGCAATTCTGGAAGTCTGTCGGACCTACTCTTGTCACTACAGTGGCATAGTAGACGGTGGGGACAACCTCACTAACACCGAGAACTTTATTCTAAAGGCCAACTTGATCACACTCATAACTTTCCTGGGCACCTCTAAGACACCCCTCCCACCTGGGGCCCTCTTCCACCATGGCCTGTCTGGGCCCAAATGCCTTCCCCAAGCTCCTGCCTTCCCTAGATGCTCCCACCATCCGAGCTCTCCAAGACCCCACTGAGGTCAATGTTGGGGATGCTGTGGACATAGTCTGCACTGTGGATGCCAATCCCGTCCTTCCTGAGATGTTCACCTGGGAGAGGCTGGTGAGGATCTAATCTTTGGTAAATAGAGGTGTGGGCTGGGAGACATGATTTCTTTACTGTAAGCTCCTCGGGAGGAAGGGCACATCCTTATGACCCTATATAACTGTAGTTGTCAAGACATGCTCCAAGAACTAACTGTTGAATGGTAGATGGAGAGGTGCATAAGTGAATAGATAATCAGGTGGGTGGGGGTTACGTGGTTGGATGTATGGATGGATATGTGGTGGGTGGATGAGTTAGTAGACAGATGAATGAGTGGATGGAAGAACAGATAGACAAATGAGCAAGTGAATGAGTGGATAAATGTATCAATAAATTAGACAATTAGATGATTGAATGAGAGAAATAAGAAGATTGATTAGTTAGAGAGTAGATGGATGGGTAGATAGACCTTCGGTGGAAAAGATGTCTATGGAAGGAAAATGGATAAATGGATGGATGGACGGGTGGGTGCACAGACCAATGGAGAGATAGATAAATAGGCAGCTAGATAAATTGATGAACAGATGCATGGATGTATTGATGTACATGTGTTTGAGTGAATAGATGGAGTGGATAAGTAGAGAGATAGCAGGGTGAATGGATGGGTAGAAGGAAGCAAATGGTTAGATGAATGATGGGTGAATGGATAAATGAATGGAAGGGAAGGTTGATGGATGTATGGATAAATGAATGAATTGACAGATAGGTGGATGGTTAAATACATTGATGGATGGGTGGATAGAAGGTTCCAAGCAAGAATGGTTGAGTAAATGGATGGATGAGTAGTTGACTGGATTGGTGGCTGAACGGATGGATCCATGCATGAATGGTTGGATAAATAAATGAATGATTGGGTGGAACGACAGGGAAATTTTTTTCTTTGCTGGGAAAAGTGATTGTGGCTGGGAGACAGAGGCTACAAGATGGGGACCCAGTTTGAGGGCTAATGGAGCTGGGGCTGGATCTGGGGACAATCTCCAGAGTCTTGGACCTCTAGGGAGAAGAAGGGGAGGACCAGAGTCTGGATGACATGGAGAAGATGTCAAAGGGATCCACGGGGCGTCTTCGTATTCACCATGCCAAGCTGACCCAGGCTGGTGCTTACCAATGCATTGTGGACAATGGGGTGGCACCTCCAGCCCGAGGGCTGGTCCGTCTTGTTGTCAGATGTGAGTAACAACCAAAGCCTTAACCTCAAGGCCTGCCACTAAGTCCACATATCATGTCCTTCCATACACCTCATGTTGGCCTCCAACCCCTCTAGTTGCCCCCCACGTGGAGCACCCTGCTCCCCTAACGAAAGTGGCTGCAGCTGGGGACAGCAGTAGTTCTGCCACCCTTCACTGTCGTGCCCGAGGCGTCCCCAGCATCGTCTTCACTTGGACCAAAAACGGGGTCCCTCTGGATCTCCAGGATCCAAGGTGAGTCCAGGCCAAACCAGGGAGCACTCCAGCCCTAAATTTGACCCCCCCAGCCCCAGTCACCCTCCCTGAGTCCCTGTTGCGTCTCCGCTCCAGGTACACAGAGCACACATACCACCAGGGTGGCGTCCACAGCAGCCTTCTGACCATTGCCAACGTGTCTGCAGCCCAGGACTATGCCCTCTTCACATGCATAGCCACCAACCCCCTCGGCTCGGACCACACCAACATTCAACTCGTCAGCATCAGTATGGCGGGAGAGGGCTGGGAGGCTGCTGGGAGGGTAATCCCCTACGTCAATCCCCCGGTCTCTGGTTGGTTCCAGAATGACACTGTTCCTGAAACCTGAGAAGTGTTTATGAATGAGGATGGAGTTTTTGCCTGCTCCAAAAGTCCCAATGGAGCCTGGAATTTTTTAGGGAAACTGACAACAAAGGGATAAATGGAAGGGGTTTCTTATTGCCCCAAGCCTGGTGGCTCAGTGGTAAAGAACCCACTTGCCAGTGCAGGAGACACAGGTTTGATCCCTGGTCTGGGAAGATCCCCTGGAGAAGGAAATGATAACCCACTCCAGTTTTCTTGCCTGGAGAACCCCGTGGACAGAAGACCCTGGCATGCTGCAGTCCACGGGGTCACAAAGAGTCATGACTGAGTGACTGAATGCAATGCAACTGAAAAGTAGATTTTCAGGAGTTGCTGGATCTAGGTTCAGCTGTCAACAGGAACTCTCCATCTCTCTGGACTACTTTTCTCTGTGTTGGCTATTTTGTAAGGCTTCCTAACAGTGGTATGAACGTACTAGGATTAAGATCCACTGGCTCCCCTTGACTCCTAGCCTATTCCTGAACCAATCAGGTGGTGAAAGGAAGACAACCCGATTGTTGTTCTTGTTGGCGAGACCAGTCATGTGTCCGTCCTACAAGGAGTGGAGTCACTTCCATCAGATGCACGTGGCCTGAGAATGTGGGCGAGTGACCCTCCAATGGCTAGTCGGTGTTCTGTAACCAGAAGAAATGAGGGAAATGGATATGAGATAGACACAAAAGTCCACTACAAGAAACATGTGTCATGCAGTCAGTCCTCCTCATTGGCAGAGTCTGTATTTACAGTTTTGCCTACTTGTTAGAATTTATTCATAACTCCCAAGTCAATACTCATTCTGCTTTCTCAGACATTCAGGGGACTGTAAAGAGGGGATGAAAAATTCGGGTCACCCAATGAGTACACTCTCAGCAGAGGTGGAACAAGACAACACTCTGCCTTCTTATAGCTCTCACTTTTTGCACCTTTGTGCTTTTTGTTAATCATTTTGTTATATAAAATGGCCCTCAAGCACAGCACTAAAGTGCTGTCTGGTGTTCCTAAGCTCAGGAAGGCTGAGATGTGCCCTTTGGAGAAAATACTTGTGTTTGGTAAGCTTCAAACAGGAGTTGAGTTCCAGCAATTCATTCAATGTTAATGAATCAACAGGTATATTAAATAAGATATCTTTAAGCAGAAACATGCATAATACAATATCATGCATTAATTGGTTGATGAAAATGTTGTGACTGGAGGCTCGTGGGAGTCTAAGCCTGAATTTCCCTTGGAAGCAATGGCTTGGTATTGGCTAATTGAATGTTTCCAGTGACTTTAAAGAACATAACCACCATGAATAATGAGACTCAACTGTATATTTGAAATCATTCGTAGCAAGAATCTGGAAGGAATCTTCCAGAATCCTTCTGAATCCTCTATGTCCCCCATCTCTTACTTCAAAGGCCGCCCTGATCCGCCATCGGGACTGAAGGCTGTGAGCATGACCCCATATTCAGTGGGCCTGGAGTGGAAGCCTGGCTTTGATGGGGGCTTGCCACAGAGGTTCCAAATCAGGTAGGTCTCTATCATGAAAGGAAAGGGTTGTAGCCAATAGGGCTAGGGCACCTTCCTGATTGACTTCCCTCCCTTTTATGCAGGTATGAGGCTCTGGGGACTCCAGGGTTCCTCTACATGGATGTCCTACCACCCCAGGCCACCACCTTCACACTGACTGGGCTGCAGCCTTCTACACGATACAGGGTCTGGTTGTTGGCCAGCAATGCCCTGGGTGACAGCGGACTATCTGACAAAGGGTCCCAGATCTCGATTATCACCCCAGGTGGGAAGGGACATTCTTGCACAATTTGCAGATTTACTCAGAAGACTTATGGGGTGGAGTCAATACTATTATTCCTTTTCTGCTGATGGAGAAACTGAGGTCCAGAGAGGTTAATCAACTTGTCAAAACTCACACACGTAGAAGGAGCTACAGATGAAATTTAAACTCAGGCAGATGAACTCCAGAGAAACTAGATTTTGCCACTAGACTATACTGTCTGAATGTGATTAGTGACACAAGGGAAATTCAAAGAGAATTTGAATCAAATGAAAATGAAAACAAATGAAAATTGTGAGGTGCAGCTGAAGCAGTGCTTAGCAAGAAATTTATAGCATTAAGTTCTCATATTAGATTTTTTAAAGTCTTAAAATTGACTATGTTTCCATAGTTGACTAGAAAAAAGAAGGGAAAATTAAACCCAAAGTAGACAAAAGGAAGGAAATAATAAAGAACAGAAATTAATGAACTAGAAAGTTGAAAAACAATAAAAGAAAATAATGAAACCAAAAGCTGATTCTTTGAAAAGATCAATGTTTATAGAGCTAATCAAGACTAAAAAAGAAAGAAGACACCACTCTTAACCAATATAAGGAATGAAAAAGGGAACATTACTACTGATCCTACAGACATTAAGGGGAAATTAGGAAGTATTACAAACAACTTTATGTCAATAAATTCAGCAACTTTGATGACACGGATTAATTCCTTGAATATGAACGAGAACATCTGGACTCTGGTAGACTAATACAGTGCAGTGGCCAATCACACAGAGCCTGGCTCCAACAAACCTGGGTTCAAGTCCCAGCTCTGCAACTTCCTAGGTGTGAGACCTTAGGCAAGTTACTGAAGACTCAGTATAACCTTTGAGCCTCAGTCTGTAAAGATAAAGTGTGTCTCTAGTCTCTATACCTCAGTTTCTGAAAGTAAGGTCTTTCTTAGACAATTGTAAGAAATAGATAAATTAATATATCTAAAGCTCTTAGAACAGGGCCCTGTACAAAGCTAGTGCTAATTTAAAGAAATGCCCCCACTCACTTTTTGTTTACTTTGCCCCATGAAAGTTCTCTTTTTCTATCTTTTCCTTTCTGATCAGTTCAGTTCAGTCACTCAGTCGGGTCAAACTCTTTGCAACCCCATGGACTGCAGCATGCCAGGCTTCCCCATCCATTACCAATCCCGGAGCTTGCTCAAACTCGTGTCCATCGAGTCGGTGATGCCATCCAGCCATCTCAACCTCTGTCGTCCCCTTCTCCTCCTGCTTCCCTCCCTGCCCCTTTTCCTTTCTGATAGGGCAGACTTTTTCTTCATGGAAGTAAGGACTCTTTCCCATCCCTACAGTGTTGCCTCCTCTTTCCCTGTTCCACTTTTCCCTTGAAGCACTAAAGCATAAAGTAGTACTATATTCACCTCCCTTGCTCTAAAACTTATACCTATATTAAGGCATCCAGAGAACCCTGCATTTTAAAAAATTAATCCCAATTGACAATTCAGGTTAAAGGAGCCTTCCACACCATAAAGCACTCATCAATGATATATTATTATTATTTTATTATTAGCATAGCTTTAGAATGGCTATTAATAGTATCATCATTATCATCAGCAATTTCCAGTTCTCTTTGAAATATTCCTAAAGGCAGAAATTAGTTCCTGTAAGTCTCAAAACTGGGTTGCAAAGCTTAATAGGAGACGTAGAAATATTTAAGGTTTATCTCAGTTTGTTGATATTAATTTTCATTCTCTATATCCACCTCCCAGGTCTAGACCAACCTTCTCGAGAACCTGACTACCAGTTACCCACAGAGCAGCCTGCAGGTAAGTCCTCAATCCCCAAATAGCCCTCTCCTTCTTGAAAACAACTTTCTGATCTCTAACCCCACCCCCTCTGCCTTATGACTATCGTCCCTTAAGACTTAAGTCAGCCCCATAGGCTCTCACTCATGTCCTTAGCTCTTCCTCTTACTTGAGTGTGATGAATTTTCTTTTTTCCTAATTTACCTGCATGTGATAAAATTTCTCTCTTCCCTGTGCAGAGTCTGTGGCAGTTGCCTTTTGCTGCATAACAAACTATCCCAAACATGGGCACCTATAGCAACAAACATGATTTCTCATGATTCTATGAGTGGCTGAACAGTTCTGCTCTGGGCTATGGTCAGCTGGCAGCTCTGCTGGGACCTGCTGATCTAGGATAGCCTCTCCTCACTTGTCTAGCAATCTGACTCATAGTTGGGACATTGGAGATCACTGGGTCACATGTGTCTCCTTGGCTTGTTCACATGGAGGTGGTCGCTGGGGTCCTAAAAGCAACAAGAGAGTGCAAGTTCCAATTTATAGGCACTTTTCAAGCTTCAGATTTTTTTTATTTTAATTTTAAAATATTAATTATTAAAAAAATTTTGGGCCAGGCCATGAGGCATGTGGGAGCTCAGCTCCTCAGTCAGGGATTGAACACACACCCTCTGCATTTCAAGTGTGGAGTCTTAACCACTGGACCATGAGGGGTTTCCCTTTGAGTTTCTCATTGTGTCTTATTGGCTGAAGCAAGTGGCATGGCTCAACTTAGAGTTAGTGTAGGGGGAAGTCTTAAGACTATGCATGTTAGTTGCTCAGTTATGTCCAACTATTTGTGACTCCCATGGACAGTACATCGTCAGGCTCCTTTGTCCATGGGATTCTCCAGGAAAGAATATTGGAGTAGGTAACCATTCCTTTCTCCAGGGGATCTTCCTGACCCAGTGATTGAACCCAGGTCTCTTGTATTGCAGGCAGATTTTTTATCATCTGACCCACCGGGAAAACTCTCAGACTATGCATATAGTGAGACAATCATGACCATTTTGCAAATAATCAATCCCCTTTAGAGTCTGAGAAGGTTGTAAGTGACAGAAATTCAGTTGTTGTTGAGAATAAAAAGAATGGCTTGGCTCATGAAATTGAAACTCCAATTGTGGCTGGATTCAGGCACTCAAAATGTTCACCAAGGATCAGTTTCTCATTCTCTCAACTTTGCCTTCAACTCTGATGACTTCTTTCTCAGCTTTTTCTCTTAAGAAGGCAGAGAAGTCCTCCCACACTTTCAACTTTTATTTCACTTCTTAGCAACTAGCCAAAGCGTGTGCTAGGTGTTCTACCAAAAATCTACCTTGGGTCAAATGCCAGTCTCTGAACTGATCACTGTGGGTATGGGGATGGGAACTCTTAACGGCCAAGTCAGGCCATGTGTCCTCCATGGAGTCCCGTGGAGCCAATCAGACTGAGAGCAGGGAGTAATGACTGGCAAAGGGAAATGAGTCCTGTTAGCAGGAGGTGGGGAAATGGGTGCTGAGCAGATGGCTGCTGAGAGGGACTTAGTCTTATCCTCAGGGATATAGCAGAGGATTCTGATGTTGTCTGAGATGGAAGTTTGTGCAAAAAGGAAGTCATTTGAAAGAAGAATAGAAGCTTGCTTGAGATGAAAGGACATTGAAAGACAGACACTCTACTATTTAAAGGCTTAGATGTGTGGGTTTGCCTCAATGATTCTGGAAACAGCCAGTGGTTAGTTTTGTGTGGCCGGAGGGTCAATAGTTGGTGGGCAAGAGTGAAGATGTGGGAAGAGGCCAGACCATAGAAGATCTTGAATGCCCAGGTAAGGACCTGAAGTTCCTACTTGAGTCCATACATGGGGCTTGGACAAAGGTGGCGCTAGCAGTAGCACTGCTAATGGCTTGACCGGAGAAAGGAGCCACCTGCCCCGGGGTGGCAAAAGGAGTGAACATGGCATCTTCACAGTGGTCCAGTGGTGAAGACTGTGCTTCCAGTACGAGGGGTGTGGGTTCAATCCCTGGTTAGGGAACTATGATCCCACATGCCCTGTAGTGCAGCCAAAAAATTTTTTTAAAAAGGAGTGGACATAGAAACCCCTGCCCATCTGCTTCCCTGACCTAGGAGGAGGGCTTTGCTTGGTCAGGGACAGGCTTTTTCAGAGAACCTCAATCGAAGTCTGACACCAATTGCTTGGGCTCATAAAGGGGGAACTTCCACCCACAGGACCCTCGGAGATGCCCTTGCTGCCTGTGCTGCTTGCTGTCGGAGGTCTTTTGCTGCTTTCTAATGCCTCCTGTGTTGGGGGATTCCTCTGGCAGCGGAGACTGAAGCGTCTCGCTGAGGGTGAGAAGAGACCCTTCTCCGCTGGGACAGAGGTCCAAGGGTGATGGGCACTCTGGGTTTGCTGCACCCTGAAGGCCTCCCAGAGCCAAGTGGGCTCAAGGGGTGTATCTCTGACCCCTTTCCCCTACTTCCCCCAGGTATTTCAGAGAAGACAGAGGCAGGGTAAGTGGGGATATCTGTCTGTAAGGAAGACTCTGGGGAGGAGGTTTGAGGGTGACAGCTGTCAATGCCCAACTGCCTCCCCATGCCTCCATCCTGGAAGGTCGGAGGAAGACCGAGTCAAGAATGAATATGAGGAGAGCCAGTGGACTGGAGATCGGGACACTCGAAGCTCCACGGTAAGTGGGGGTGGTCCTGACACCCCACTGACAGGGAATTGACTGTGACTAAAATCCCACCATTAGCTTTAGGTTAACCATTGTCCTTTCCAGGAATGATGGAGTCAGAGGATGGAAAACACTTAATGTGTTTTTATTGGTGGGGGGTGGTTGTGGACAGGTTAGCACAACAGATGTAGAGCCATATTACCACTCCATGAGGGACTTCAGCCCCCAGCTGCCCCCCACGATGGAGGAGGTGTCTTATCCCCGAGGTGAGTGGTGTGCACAGTGGAACATCCCCTCCCCATCTTTGATACTCCTGACATCTGGACCTAGCTGTCTGATCATCACTCCCCACCCTTACTCCAATTCCAGGTCTCAGGGCTCTTGAGGAGGAGAATATGGCCTTTCCTGGGCACCTGTATGATGAGGTGGAAAGAGTGTATGCTCCATCTCGGGCCTGGGGACCCCTCTACGATGAAGTACAGATGGTGAGGAGATTTATATCCACAGAAATATTTCCAAGTTAGTGCCAGAGATCCCCCTCCTACTGCCTCTATTAGTTCAGGTAAGCTAGCTGCTGTAGTAAAAGAGGCCTGGCCATAATCCAGTGGCCTAAACGAGACAGCCTATTTCTTTCTCACGTAGCAGTCAGAGGGGAGCGGCCGTGCTGGACATGGTTATTCTGCAACCCATGTTCTTTCCATTGTGTTCCTCTGCTATCCTCTAGTGAGTTGAACAAGTTTACATGGGTGGGCCAGTTCACTGGGGGTTTCAGCTTGTGGGAAAGGGAAAAAAAAAGCATGGTAGAGACATGACCCTGACTTATGGTCCAGGCCCCGAAATGTACACACTGCTCTTATTCCACTGGTGAGAATATGGACATGGCCACACCTTAGCTGCAAAGGAGGCTGAGAAATGCAGTCTACTTGGCAGCTCTGTGCCCTACTAGGATTCTGTTACTGTGGAAGAAGGAAGGTGTGTGTTTGGTTGGATAACTAGCCATTTCCATTATACTGGTTACAGCAGACAGATAGAGAGAAATACTTTTTTGACCCACTCAATAGAAAAGTCAAGGGATAAAACTGTCTTCAGGCCCACCCAGAACTGCCTCTCTAAAGACAATCCCTAGCAAATCCAGGTTTCTATCCTATTAGATTATAAACCTTCAGAGAAAGAGAACGCCTCTTATCCAATCACTCCAAAGCCCCAACTCGGACACTTAGTGGTTTAGCTTGGTTCACATAGTTGTTGCTGAATGTTGCTGGTTCACTGAGGCAGGAGATAGAATATATACTAATTGGACAAATCTGGGGCAGGGTCCACACATGGCATCTGGGATTAGAGGCCAGCCTCACTCAATCCATTAAACTGAGAGAGGGAGAGAGATGCAGAAGCCAGAGGGAAGTGAAGATGGTGGCTGGGCATGCACAGACCACAAACAAGCACCTTGGCCACCCACTAAGCCCCACCTACTGGCTCACAGAAAGAGATGCGGCAGAACCCCTGACTTTCTGTGTGGCCTTGACTAATGTTCTGGCACCTGTGGGCCAAAGACGTCCCTCTGTAACTTTGTTCCCAATGGGGCATCGTCCTCCCCAGCACTGTGGAAATAACGCGATGCTGTCCATGGTGCTGAACACACACACCTTCTGAAAGCACAGATAGAGCCTGCACACTTTTTCTGTAAAGGGCTAGATAGTAAATATTTGGGGCTTTGCAGGATATAGTGTCTTCCTAAAAACTACTCAACTCTGCCATAAAAATAGCCATAGAGAATACATAAATAATTATGACTAACTTCCAATAAATCTTTTATTTTTGGACACTGAAATTTGAACTTCATATAGTTCTCACATGTCACGAGTGTCACTCTTTTTTTTTTAGCAAATATTTCTCAGCAATTAAAAAATATAAAAAATATTCTTGGGCAATACAAAAACATGCAACGAGCCATATTTGGCTGCTTGCTCTAAAGTTTGCTGATCAAAAACAACCATTTTCTCCCAAAATCTAAGGCAAAGCACATCCTCAGTAAGGACCACCCTACATGGCCTTTTATCGCTTCTATTTTGATGAGGTCGTGTTTTGGACATTCATAAGACCAACAATCAAGACTCACATGCCACAGTTCCCATAACTGATGTTGTTGTTCTGTCGCTAAGTTGTGTCTGACTCTTTGAGACCCCATGGACTGCAGCACACCAGGCTTCCCTGTCCTTCGCCATCTCCTGGAGTTTGCTCAAACTCATGTCCACTGAGTTGATGGTGCCATTCACCCATCTCATCCTCTGTCTCTGCCTTCTCCTCTTGCGTTCACTATTTCCCAGCATCAAGGTCTTTTCCAATGAGTTGGCTCTTCACATCAGGTGACCAATGTATTGGGGCTTCAGCCCCAGCATCAGTCCTTCCAGTGAATATTTCATGTTGATTTCCTTTAGGATGATATCGTGGGCTAATTAAAAGTTTCACATACTTGCTTCAGCAGCACATATACTAAAACTGGAATGATACAGAGAAGATTAGCATAGCCCCTGTGTGAGGATGACATGCAAATTTGTGATGCGTTCCATATTCAAAAAGAAAAGTTTCACATGTATGACATTTAAACTGCTTTTTGACATGAAATCATGAGTTATCTTGGATTTGCTTTAGAAGAATTCCATTTAGTGGGGGCAAGGGATGAGAAGATAGAGATAAAGAAAAATCAAGATTGACCAAAGGTTGATACTGTTGAAATTAGGTGATGGGTTCATGGGAGTTTATTATAATCACTATCCTCTTTGTATATGTTGGAATTGCCCTTATAATTAGAAGCTAAAACATTTTTCTTTCCTGTGAAGTAGAGCAGGAAGGTGTATCCCCCAGAGCTGCAAACATGACTCACCCATAGCATTTCTCTATGGTTCTAACTCCACCTTTGCTTGTCAGGACTCCTGTGATTTCCGCTGGCCTGGGGACAGATATGAGGATGCAAGAGGAATTTATGATCAGGTGGCGGGAGATCTGGACCCTGTGGAAACCGATGCTATACCCTTTGAGCTGAGGGGACATCTGGTGTGAGAACCTCCTCAACATCCTTTTCCTACACCTGCAAGACACAATATGCCCATTGTCCTTTTTATTCTGGGCTAGGCTGAGCTTGTGAAGTGAGCTCCATTGGACACAAAGGGACTGGGCTTTTTCAGGAGGAGAAGTGGAGGGGTGTGTGTAAGTGACAGATGGTTCAAGCTGGTCCAAGTATCAACAAGGCTCCTCCTAGGCTTGGTTTTAGAGTTCTCTGTAGGGACACAGGGATTGTAAAAGACATCTCAATAATGAAAAGTGTGTTTATGCTTTTTGAAGTAAAAATTTTAGAAGTGGGACATACTAAAACCTCAGTTCATTTTGAGTTCAACTAAATTTGAAATAACTAATAAGTGCAATTTATGAGCCATTATTATATCCTACTTGTTTTATGCTTTTCCACAGTTATCTACAACACAATGTATAAACTATGACACATATGTATACATAAATAGACTCTATAGAAAATAAACAGACTTTATTGAAAAAGCAGTACTCAAAAGAATGCATACTGTATGGTTTTGCTCATAGAAATTCTAGAACAAGCAAAGCTAATCTACAGTGACAGAGCAATTAGTGGTTGCCTGGGGCCATGAGAAGGAACTGACTACAAAACAGTATGAGAAAACTTTTGAGGCGGTGATAGAAATATTCTACATGATGACTGTGGTGGTCAAAACTCACTGAACTCTATGCTTAAGATGGGTGCATTTTATGGTACATAAATTTACCTCAACAAAAGTGACCTTAAAAACAGGCACCATAGGGTCTTTCCTGGTGGTTCAGTGGCTAAGACTCTGTGCTCCCAATGCAGGGGCCCTGGGTTCAATCCCTGGTCATGGAACAAAACTCCACAAGGCCACAATTAAAGATCCCACATGCGGCAGTGAAGGCTGAAAATCCTATGTCCCAGACCTGGTGCAGTCAAATAAATAAATACTTTCTAAAAGGCGCTATAATAAAGCCTGTTCATACTGTTCATGGGGTTCTCAAGGCAGGAATGCTGAAGTGGTTTACCATTCCCTTCTCCAGTGGACCAAACTTTCTCAGAAGTCTCCACCATGACCCATCTGTCTTGGGTGGCCCTACAGGGCATGGCTCACAGTTTCACTGAGTTAGACGAGGCTGTGGTCCATGTGATTAGACTGGTTAGTTTTCTGTGATAGTGGTTTTCAGTCTGCCCTCTGATGGAGAAGGATAAGAGGCTTATGGAAACTTCCTGATGGGAGAGACTGAGGGGGAAACTGGGCCTTGTTTTGATGGGCCTTGTTCTAATCCAATTTTCTGTTGATGGATGGAGCTGTGTTCCCTCCCTGTTATTCACCTGGGGCCAAACTATGATGGGCTTCCCTTGTGGCTCAGTTGGTAAAGAATCCACCTGCAACGTGGGAGACCTGGGTTCAGTCCTTGGGTTGGGAAGATCCCCTGGAGAAGGGAAAGACTACACACTCCAGTATTCTGGCCTGGAGAATCCCATGGACTGCACAGTCCGTGGGGTCGCAAAAGTCGGACACAGCTGAGCAACTTTCACTCACTCACTCAAACTATGATGGAGGTAATGAAGATAATGGCAACCTCCTTCACAAGGTCCCACGCAGGCACTGCGACACTCAGTGTCCCCAACCCTGCAGCAGGCCACCGCCGACCCACGCCTCTGCAGGAGACTCTTGGACAGTCCTGGGCAAGTCTGGGTCAGTCTCTTGTGGGGTCACTGCTCCTTTCTCCTGGGCCCTGGTGCACACAAGGTGCTGTTTGTGCCCTCCAAGAGTCTATTCCCCGGTCTTGTGTAAGTTCTGGCAGCTCTATGGTGGGGTTAATGGCGACCTCCTCCAGGAGGGCTTATGCCATACCCAGGTCTGCTGCATGCAGAGCCCCTGCCTCTGTGGCAGTCCACTGCTGACCTGCGCCTCCACAGGGAGACACTCAAACAGTTCTGTCTCAGTCTCTGTGGTTTTTCTGGGTCCTGGTGTGTACAAGGTATGTTTGAGCCCTCTGAGCGGGGTATGGGGTTTGATGTTGATGTTTGGGGAATAAGGGTGAAATGTATTGAAATTCTTTGTATCCATCTTAGAACTTTTCTGTAGACCTAATATTACATCAAAATGCAAGTTAGTATTTTATTATTTTTTTTAAAGTTAGGATTAAAAAGTACATTGCCGCTCTTTTCGTGCCTAGCGCAGCCATGGCTCGGGGTCCCAAGAAGCACCTGAAACACGTAGCAGCTCCAAAACATTGGATGCTGGATAAACTGACTGGTGTGTTTGCCCCTCATCCATCTACCGGCCCCCACAAGCTAAGGGGATGTCTCCCCCTAGTCATTTTCCTAAGGAATAGACTTAAGTATGCCCTAACTGGAGATGAAGTAAAGATTTGCATGCAGCATTTCATTAAGATCGATGGCAAAGTCCACACAGATATAACCTACCCTGCTGATTTTATGGATGTCATCAGCATTGATAAGACTGGAGAGAATTTTCGTTTGATCTGTGACACCAAAGGTCGCTTTGCTGTTCATCATATTATACCTGAGGAGGCCAAGTATAAATTGTGCAAAGTAAGAAAGATATTTGTGGGGACAAAAGGAATCCCTCATCTGGTAACCCACGATGCTCGTACCATCCGTTACCCTGATCCCCTCATCAAGGTGAATGATACCATTCAGATTGACTTGGAGACTGGCAAGATTACTGATTTCATCAAATTTGACACTGGTAACCTGTGTGCATGGTGACTGGAGGTGCTAACCTGGGAAGAATTGGTGTGATTACAAACCGGGAGAGACATCCAGGTTCTTTTGATGTAGTTCATGTGAAAGATGCAAACGGCAACAACTTTGCCACGCGGCTCTCTAACATTTTCGTTACTGGCAAAGGCAACAAACCATGGATCTCTCTTCCCCGTGGAAAGGGTATTCGCCTTACTATTGCTGAGGAGAGAGATAAGAGATTGGCAGCCAAACAGAGCAGTGGATAAAATGATCTCTATGTCATGTGATTGAAAAAGTCTTTGCAATTAAAGATAATACCAAGTGATTAAAAAAAAAAAAGTACATTGCCGGGATTTCCCTGGTGGTCCAATGCTTAAGACCACCTCCCAATTCAGGTATTGCGGATTCTATCCCTAGTCGGGGAGCTAAGAGCCCACACGCCATGTGGCCAAAAAACCAAAACAGAAAACAGAAACAATATCGCAATGAATTCAAGAAGGACTTTTGACATAAAAGTACACAGAAGAAAATCTTTTGAAAAGGATTTTTAAAAGTACATTGTAAAGGTTTATGACAAAGTCATAGAGGCAAAGAATAGGAAGTACCACCGTGTTTCATGGGTTGTGCAGACCTGACTGGTTCTTTTGATCTTCCCTCGATCTCATCATCTCTTGTCTGCATCCCTCCGCAAATTCCTCTCATTCTCTCCTTATAGATGCCTAGCTTCCCTCTGTGTCCATAATTGCTGCTTGTCCAGAGACTGGCTGCCCCAGTTCTAGAGCACCACGCGTTTGCCTGACTGAAATGTGATGCCTTTATGCCGCGTTCCAGACAGACCAAGTTGGATGGGCTCAAGTTAGGCTAAGAGAAGGAAATCATCGGGGAATGAAGACTATCTAGCACTGGAAGAAAATGGAAATACTACCTATCAGAACTTGTGAGAGGCATCAGAAGCAGGATTTGGGGGGAAATTTTAACCCTTAAATACTTATACTAGAAAAGGAGAAAGCTCCAAAGTCATGAGGTGACTATCTTGCTGCTAAGTCGCTTCAGTCGTGTCCGACTCTGTGCGACCCCATAGACGGCAGCCCACAAGGCTCCTCCGTCCCTGGGATTCTCCAGGCAAGAACACTGGAGTGGGTTGCCATTTCCTTCTCCAATGCAGGAAAGTGAAAAGCGAAAGTGAAGTCGCTCAGTCGTGTCTGACTCGTAGCGACCCCATGGACTGCAGCCTACCAGGCTCCTCTGCCCAGGGGGTTTTCCAGGCAAGAGTGCTGGAGTGGGTTGCCATTGCCTTCTCCAGGTGACTATCTTAAGAAACTAATAAATGAAACACAGAATAAACCCAAAGGAAGAAGAAGGAATAAGAAAATTAAATAAATTAAAGGAAAAATGCAGATTCTTGTTTAAAAATCCAGAAGTATGGTCTTCGAAACTAACAAAATATACAAATCTGACTATATAGTAAAGAAAGTCATTAGGATTATGAATAAAAAAGGTGATAAAACTATGAAAAGGAAGGATTAAAGATAAAGTAAAAGAAGGATTTCCCTGGTGGTCCAGTGGTTAAGACTCTGTGCTCCCAAGGCAGGGGGCCTGGGTTCAATCCTTGGTCAGGGAACTAGATCCCACATGCCTTAAAAAAAAAAAAAAAATCTCCTGTGCTGTAAGGAAAACTGGGGATCCCAGGTGCCGCAACTAATAGTCGGGGCAGCCAAATAAATAATATGTATTAAAAAAAATAAACTAAGAGAAAAAAATAAGAGCTTTCAGTCCTAATGGCATTTTGTAGGCTAAAGCAATCTCAAAGACCGCATGAGTGTGTGTGTGCATGCATATGTGTGTGCTGGGTGGAGAGCCATGACACCCTCCGAGGTAAGGTGTCAGAACCCAAGCACAATGAGAGGGCTGCCTAGCGCAGGCTCTTAGAGCCCTGGGGTAATGCAAAGGGCTAGTACCTGGGACAAGGGAGGCAGTAACAGTGGGAAATCAGTTAAATACAGAGGGATTCATAAAAGAAAATTAATATGCTAATGACAGCTGATTTCTCATTATCAGAGCAGGGAATGTGCATGGATCAGATTGCATCACGAACCAAGGATAGTGGTTAATTCATTCCGTGTGCCTGAGGACAGGAAGAAAAAAGAAAAACAAAACTAAACAAAAATGGTCAGAAAAAAGCATTTGCTTATGGGAGTATAAATCAATACAACCATTTTGCCAAACTGGCTGTATCGGCTCAGAGGTTAAAGTGTCTGCTTGGAATGCAGGAGACCCGGGTTTGATCCCTGGGTCAGGAAGATCCCCTGGAGAAGGAAACGGCAACCCACTCCAGTACTCTTGCCTGGAGAATCCCATAGAGGGAGGAGCCTGGTAGGCTACAGTCCATGGGGTCACAAAGAGTTGGACACGACTGAGTGAGTTCACTTTCACTTTCATTAATTCTGAACACACGCATAGGCATGCTTGCATGCTCAGTCACTAAGTCATGTCTGACTGTGACCCCATGGACTGTAGCTCATCACGCTCCTCTGTCCATGGGATTCTCCAGGCAAAAATACTGGAGTGGGTTGCCATCTCCTTTTCCAGGTGATCTTCCTGACACAGGGATCAAGCCCACGTCTCCTTCCTTGGCAGGCAGATTCTTTACTGTTGAGCCACCAGGGAAGCCCATTTAAATTGTATATTCATCCAACAGATACTATGACAATGAAGATAAATGAACTACTGACCGACAACATGGTTGAATCTCACAAACACAACATTGAATCCAAAAGACTCAAAAGAGAATATACTGTATGATTTCAACTCTTTAAAGTTAAAAAGTGAAAACTGATTTATGGCAAAGATGGTTTCCTTTAGGGGAGAGGGAAACAGCGACTTGAAAGGGACCCAAGGAGGGTTTCTAGGAGACTGATAATGTTGTTCCTTGACCTGGGTGCTAGTTACACAGGTGTTGTCACTTTCTGAAATTTATCACACTGAATACTTGTGATTATATGCATATTTCTTTTTCTGTATTATATACCACATTAAATTTTGTACAGTATATCTCATAGATGGTATGATTTTTTTTGATATGGTGAACAACCCTGGGTACCATTCTGAACAAATACTAAATTATATTTGTCATTCTATTTATGATACAGTTTCATTTCAGAAAAAAGTATACTTTAAACCATTCCCAAAATATGCATACATGTGTATTTGTGTTATATTAATTTTAGATAATTATAAACTTTTCTTTGTGCCCATATGAATGCTTTTAAAGGTGTTTTCAAGTTGTTGAGGATGCAGACGCAGTGTTCAGCCTGCCTTGGCCCTGGCTTCTGAACGTCTGTTGTTGTTCCGTGGATAAGTCGTGTCTGATTCCTTGCAACCCCATGAACTGCAGCATGCCAGGCTTCCCGGTCCTTCATCATCTCCTGGAACTTGCTCGAACTCATGTCCACTGAGTCAATGATGCCATCCAACTATCTCATCCTCTGTAGCTCCCTTCTCCTCCTGCCCTCAATCTTTCTCAGCATTAGGGTCTTTTCCAATGAGTTAGTTCTTCACATCAGGTGGCCAAATTATTGCAGCTTCAGCTTCAGCATCAGTCCTTCCAACGAATATTCAGGGTTGATTTCCTTTAGGACGGACTGATCTCCTTGCTGTCCAAGGTACTCTCAAAGCGTCTTCTCCAACACCACAATTTGAAAGCATTAATTTTGAAAGCATTAATTCTGCACTCAGCCTACCGTGCTGCTGCTGCTAAGTCGCTTCAGTCGTGCCCGACTCTGTGCGACCCGTAGACGGCAGCCCACCAGGCTCCGCCGTCCCTGGGATTCTCCAGGCAAGAACATTGCAGTGGGTTGCCATTTCCTTCTCCAATGCATGAAAGTGAAAAGTGAAAGTGAGGTCGCTCAGTCGTGTCCGACTCTTCGCGACCCCATGGACTGTAGCCTACCAGGCTTTTCCGTCCATGGGATTTTCCAGGCAAGAGTACTGGAGTGGGATGCCATCGCCTTCTCCGCAGCCTACCTTAGCACCCTCCATGATGCGGCAACCAAGAACGTTCAGGCAATTTCCCGAAACTCCCACCAGGGGGCAGTACCGGCCCGTTTGAGAAGAATCAATATGCCAGAAGACTGGTTGTGTATTGGGATCTGGAGCTCAGTGTCTGTGTCGTGGTAGAGAATGTCCTCTGCATGTTGCGGTCACTGAGCCCCAATACTAAAGGCGAAGTGGCTGTGTAGGGCATCGAGATGTAGAGGACCGCAGGAACACAGGGTGGGAAGGGATTTTCCTAAAATTGAGGCCGGAGAATAACAGGGAGTGGTAGGAGTTGAGGCTGGTGAGATGGGCAAAGATATATTATGAAGGATTGTAGTTTATCCTCTGGGCGATAGGAAGCCACCGAACAGTTGAAACAACAACAGATGAACAGCATTTATGAGTTGTTTCCACATGCCAATCTCTTCTAAGTTTATGTATTCTCTCCCAGAACCATCAGAATCACTCATGAGCTCAGTTGTTCTGCCATCCAGGG
Source organism: Oreotragus oreotragus (assembly GCA_006410675.1). Lineage (NCBI taxonomy): Eukaryota > Metazoa > Chordata > Mammalia > Artiodactyla > Bovidae > Oreotragus > Oreotragus oreotragus. Next base: position 75,077 of record SJYX01002827.1, on the reverse strand, counting down.
TTTATTCACTCTTTTCCTGGTGATATTCAGTCTTCTCTTGGGAAGCATCAGTGCCTAGGTCCCCTACTTCGGATATATTTTGTACCAAGCCCCCGCTCTACCTGGAGCTCCACCAATAGGCATAGCTCTCAGAACTGGCCAACCAGAGTGTCTAATTTTCCAAGCCCAGTGATTGGCTTAGGGTTCACCAGGTGGCCCAGTCACAGCCAATGAGAGGACTCTGAGGACTGGCCTCCCACTTAGAACTCTCTTGCCCCGCCTCTGAGCTAATATTAAAGCTTCTTTCACTCTCACCCTGAAGTCACCCACAGAAGGACAATCTGGGAGCTTCACTTAAGCTCTTCCAAGGCTACTGGAAGCTTCTGTCTTCGGACAGACCTCATGGTTAACTACAGATGAGACTTCCCATTTCTCATCCCTCTTGCTCAATAACCCTAAAGAATTCACCCCTAGTTCTGGATTGCCCCATCTTGGGACAGTCCGTACTTTTCACATATGTAAATATCAACATCAGACGGATAATCTAATCACCATACCCCAGTGCACCGCCCACATCTCTACCCTGGGAGAAGAACTAATTTCTCCTGATCGGTTAACACAATGTCAGAAGTCGGAGAGTGGGTTTCATTTATCCTGCCAACAGGAAATTCCTCCTATTTCCAAAATAGGAAATAGAAGACAACCACACACATCACTGGTTAAACTTAAGTGTGGCTCACTTATGCCTAATTTGAGAAAGGAGATCCTAAAGGAAATCAGTCCTGAATATTCATTGGAAGGACTGATGCTGAAGCTGAAACTCCGGTACTTTGACAACCTGATGTGAAGAACTGACTCATTTGAAAAGACCCTGATGTTGGGAAAGACTGAAGGCAGGAGAAAAAGGGGATGACAGAGGATGAGATGGTTAGATGGCATCACCGATTCATTGGGCATGAGTTTGAGCAAGCTCTTGGAGTTGGTGATGGACAACCGGGCATGCTATAGACCATGGGGTCACAAAGAGTTGGACATGACTGAGCGACTGAGCTGAACTGAACACTTATATATTAGCATATTTATACTTCACATTTGTAGAAGTTTCCTGTATAAACTTATTCTCTTGCTTCAACAATCCTGTATAATCATCAGAGTTCCACTGACAAGCAGGAAGCATCGATCCTCATGTTAAGGAGACTGACATCCAGTTTTTCAGCTGTACGCTGATTTCTGGAATAAGCTACAGTTCAGCTGGGCTTAGCTACAGACTGATGACTGGGTTCAGGTTTTATTCATGTGGTTTTTTTCTGATGTCCAAGCTACAGGGGCAGCAGCTATCCAGGGCATACTGTTTTTTGCTTTTTTCTAAATTGTCACACTATCATTTCTGCCTACATCCCATTGGCCAAAGGAAGTAATTTTTATTATGTTTCCATTTGTATTTAATATCTGAAATATGAATGTATGTCAAAAAGGTTTATTTCTGAAGATACTATTATGCTCCTTGTAACGAGTTCAACTTATAAGAAAATAAATGAAAATTAACCAATGTGAAAGTTTACTTTCTCTGTCTCCATTATTAAACTGGAAATATGTATATATGTACTAGGTTTTGTCTCTATACTTGACAAAATATTTAATGATTGGTCCATACTTATTATTCTTTATTTGGTAGTATTTCTACTATATGAAAAATTATAGTGATTTCATTTAAATGTTAGCAATTTAAATGAGTAAAGCTATGTTTTAAAATATCACACCACTTTATCTAAAATGGATAACCACCAAGGACCTACTGTATAGCACAGGGAACTCTGTTCAATGTTATGTGGTAGCCTGGATGGGAGAGGAGTTTGGGGCAGAATGGATACATGTATACATATGGTTGTGTCCCTTTGCTGTCCATCTGAAATGATCAAAACATTATTAATCAGCCATACTCCAATACAAAATAAACAGCTTAAGAAGAAAACAAAATCAATCAAAAATATTGAGGGATATTTATTTTCTGTTTGCACCAAATAGAACAATTAAAAGGTATAATTTTTAGTGGACAAAAATGAAATTCATGAGAAAATTGGTTAAGATATGAGTTTTCAGGATTTACTCTGGTTGATTCTGATACATGTTACCCAAAATCAGTTTCAGTCAACACTTCCTTAAAAGGGAAACATCATGGATTATGTTGATATAGATATACTGCAGAATCTTTTACACATTGAAATGGACTTCCATGTGAAAATGATGTCATTAAACAAAATATTCAGCATTTATTGCTTTTACTAACTCTTTGCCACCTTAAGTGATTACTAATGATCCTCTATTGTCTAAATAATATATTATATATTATGCAATTTTATTTTAAAAATCCCAAAACTTTGCCATGATACTTAGTATTATCTATCACTATGCATTTAGTTAAATTTTTCATTAATAATACGGAGATGGTCAGTAATACTGAAATTTCTTTCAATTCCTTTATGTACTAAATGAGACACTTTTAGACAGCTCAAATTAATGATAATTTGGGGATTCAGTTCAGTTCAGTTCAGTCGCTCAGTCGTGTCCAACTCTTTGCAACCGCATGAACTGCAGCACGCCAGGCCTCCCTGTCCATCACCAACTCCCAGAGTTCACTCAAACTCATGTCTATTGAGTCGGTGATGCCATCCAGCCATTTCATCCTCTGTCGTCCCCTTCTCCTCCTGTCCCCAATCCCTCCCAGCATCAGAGTCTTTTCCAGTGAGTCAACTCTTCGCATGAGGTGGCCAAAGTACTGGAGTTTCAGCTTTAGAATCAGTCCTTCCAATGAACACCCAGGACTGATCTACTTTAGAATGGTTGGATCTCCTTGCAGTCCAAGGTACTCTCAAGAGTCCTCTCCAACACCACAGTTCAAAAACATATATTCTTCAGCACTCAGCTTTCTTTACAGTACAAGTCTCACATCCATACATGACTACTGGAAAAGCCATAGCCTTGACTAGACGGACCTTTGTTGGCAAAGTAATGTCACTGCTTTTCAATATGCTTTCTTCCAAGGCGTAAGCATCTTTTAATTTCATGGCTGCAGTCACCATCTGCAGTGATTTCGGAGCCCCAAAAAATAAAGTCTGACACTGTGTCCACTGTTTCCCCATCTATTTCCCATGAAGTGATGGGACCAGATGCCATAGACAGCACGTCCTGTTTGGTGTCTGGTTTCTCTCACACAACATGTGTGTGAGATTCATCCGTGTGGTTGTGTGCATCAGCAGTTTATCCTTTTTTCATTGCTGTATAGTAGTCTGTCATATGAATCTACCACAGTGTGTTTCTCCAATCTCGAGCTGATGGAAATTTGGGTAGCTTCCATTTCGGGCTATTGGAAAAAATACTGTTGTGAACATTTCTTCCTGTACATGTTTCCTGATGTCCATGTTCAAGTTCTCTAGGATACATACTTAATATAGAACAGATAGATTAAAGATTATGTGTATTTGCAAACTACACTCTCTCCCACTTAAAGATGAAGCAATTGCAACAAGAGATGTTTAATAACTTTCCCAAGATCACAAAGCCACACTGCCTGGCTCCCAGAGCTGACTTAACACCCATTGGCATATGATGGGTGCCTAATAATTGTGAGCTGTTATGCTGAGGGTTATTGAGGTTTTGAGGGGGGCTTTCCTTTCCTGTCCCCATTATTCTGAACTATGTCCCTATAAGTTAATAATTAACTGCCCCTCAAGGAGTCTGTGATCCTAAAGATTTGCCTTTCCCTGGCTACTGTCTGGTTAATCAGTCACTGTCCCTGGCCGGGCAAGGGGCACTGGGTAGACCAGTTGCCTCCAAAGCCCCCTGATCCAGTGTGGAAGTGGTGAAGGGTTCCTGATGCTACAGACCCGTCATGTGCTCTGCTCCCGAGCTGGCCCCTCCCCGGGGGGCTGGCAGCCCCTCAGCTTTGATGGTGGGGCCTTCCACCTCAAGGGCACGGGAGAACTGACCCGGGCTTTGCTGGTGCTACGGCTGTGTGCCTGGCCGCCTCTGGTCACCCACGGCCTGGCGGTGAGCAGCGATCCCGGGGGGACTAGCCTAGGAAGTTCCCAGGGCCTGGTTCTGAGCCCTGCTCCCTATCACCCCAGCTCCAAGCCTGGTCTCAGCGACTCCTGGGCTCCCGGCTTTCGGGTGCGCTTCTCCGAGCATCCATCTATGGGCAGTTTGTGGCTGGTGAGACTGCCGAGGAGGTGAGGGGATGTGTCCTACAGCTCCAGAAGCTAGGACTGCGGCCTTTGCTGGCAGTGCCCACTGAGGAGGAGCCAGACTCGGCTGTCAAGACGGGGTGAGTAGTGGGGCCTGGGCCCAAGGAGGCCGGGAGGCTGGTGGGAAGGGGGCTAGTGGGCTCCCAGCTCTGATGCCTGCCGGCTGGGCAGCGAGACCTGGTATGAAGGGAACCTCAGCGCGATGCTGCGATGCGTGGACCTGTCACGAGGCCTCCTGAAGACCACTGACCCGATGGGAAATGCCCTGATGCAGCTGAAGATGACAGCGCTGATGAGCACTCGGCTCTGTGTAAGGGACAGGCCGGGTGGGAGGGGAGGGGTGGCTACCCACCAGGTCCCCCTCACTGCCCCACCCACCATCCCATTCCAGAAGGAGCTCACCTCGTGGGTCCGAAGGCCAGGGGATTCTTTGGAGCTGAGCCCCGAGAGGCTGGCAGAAGCCATGGACTCTGGACAGGTAAGGACCACAGGTTGGGGGAGAGGAATGGTTGGTGGGGAGTGCAGAGGCAGCAGACACCTGCCAGCAGAATGTTCTAAATATTTAACTATCTCTACTTCCCAGGCTTAGAACTACCAGAATAAACGGGGTTACTGCCCTGGGGCATGGCTGGAGAGTAACTGGAATATGGGTCACCTGGGGATTCTAGGCTAGGGGCCTGGGAGCTGGGAGCTCTCGTAGGATCAGTTAAGACAGTAGCTCTTTACCAATAAAAAAAGTAACCAATATTTTTTCAATCAACTCAGCTACGCTAGTGTGTGCTAACTAGCTAGGAGCTATGATTAGACCAGTGGGGTTTCGGATCATTCATTCACTCATTCATGCTTTCATTTACTCTTTATTTCCGTATCTTATTTCTACCTTCCTCATCATCAGTAATCACTTCACCTTGTATAATATACAACTCTTTTTTACCATGATGTGGTTTTGCCAAATATATGGTATTTGGGGGCATATTTTTCCAACCTTTTATTATGAAAATTTTCAAACACACAGAAAAATCACAAGTATTTTATGGTGAACACCTGCATTGTTAACATTTAATTATTATTGCTTTAAAATCATATCCATTCCTCTATCCATCCACCCACCCATCTTATTTTCTGATGCATTTCAAAGTAATTTGCAGATATCAGCATGCTTCTCCACATTTCTTCCTTTTCTAGTTGCTTTAGGTGTAGTTAGGTTATTTATTTGACTTTTTTCTTGTTTCCTGAAGTATGCCTGTATTGTATTTTTCGAATACAAAGGTGTTCTTGCTTTATTGACTATATATGAACTTTTAAAACTAACCCACCCAACACTAGAACTACAGTGGGGAATGGAAATAACACAGTGACTTGCCCAGGTCATACTATTAAGGATGATACTGTGTCCAAAAGTGTGTTGGACTAATTCTCTGTTCAAACATATTATATATTAATTTCATTTGAATATATGTACACTTTTATTTTTTTGCCTTTTCGTACTGTTCATGAGGTTCTTCAGGCAAGAATACTGAAGTGGTTTGCCATTCCTTTTTCCAGTGGACCACGTTTTATCCGTTGGAGAAAGAAAGCTTTCCTCAGTGATCAATACAAAGAAATAGAGGAAACAATAGAATGAAAAAGACTAGAGATCTGTTAAGAAAATTAATGATACCAAGGGAACATTTCATGCAAAGATGGGCACAATAAAGGACAGAAATGGTATGGACCTAACAGAAGCAGAAGATATTAAGAAGAGATGACAAGCATACACAGAAGAACTATACAAAACAGATCTTCACAACCCAGATAATCACGATGGTGTGATCACTCACCTAGAGCCGGACATCCTGAAATGCAAAGTCAAGTGAGCCTTAGGAAGGAAGCATCACTATGAACAAAGCTAGTGAAAGTGATGGAATTTGAGTTGAGCTATTTCAAATCTTAAAATATGATGCTGTGAAAGTACTGCACTGAATATGCCAGCTAGGGATGGTATGGGGAGGGAGGTGGTAGGGGGGTTCAGGATGGGGAACATGTGTACACCCATGGCAGATTCATGTTGATGTATGACAAAACCAATACAATATTGTAGAGTAGAAAAATAAAAAATAAAAGATATAACCAAAAAAATATATATATATGCCCGCAAATTTGGAAAACTCAGCAATGGCCACAGGACTGGAAAGGGTCAGTTTTCATTCCAATCCCAAAGAAGAACAATGCTAAAGAATGTTCAAACTACTGCACAATTGCACTCATCTCACACACTAGCAAAGTAATGCTCAAAATTCTCCAAACCAGGCTTCAACAGTACGTGAACCATGAACTTCCAGATGTTCGATCTGGATTTAGAAAAAGCAGAGGAACCAGAAGACAAATTGCCAACATTCACTGGATCACAGAAAAAGCAAGAGAATTAAAAAAAAAAAAAAAAAGCCATCTATTTCTGTTTTATTAATTACACCAAAGCCTCTGACTGTCCAGATCACAACAAACTGTGGAAAATTCTTCAAGAGATGGGAATACCAGACCATCTTACCCACCTCCTGAGAAATCTATATGCAGGTCAAGAAGCAACAGTTAGAATTGAACAGGGAACAACAGATTGGTTCCAAATCAGGAAAGGAGTATGTCAAGGCTGTATATTGTCACTCTGCCAATTTACAACAAACTGTGGAAAATTCTTCAAGAGATGGGAATACCAGACCATCTTACCCACCTCCTGAGAAATCTATATGCAGGTCAAGAAGCAACAGTTAGAATTGAACAGGGAACAACAGATTGGTTCCAAATCAGGAAAGGAGTATGTCAAGGCTGTATATTGTCACTCTGCCAATTTAACTTATATGCAGAGTACATCATGCGAAATGCCAAGCTGGATGAAGCACAAGCTGGAGATATGCAGATGATTCCACCGTTACAGCAGAAAGTAAAGAGGAACTAAACATCCTCTTGATGAAAGTGAAAGAGGAGAGTGAAAAAGCTGACTAAAATTCAACATTCAGAAAACAAAGATCATGGCATCTGGTCCCATCATTTCATGGGAAAAAGATTGGACAACAATGGAAACAGTGGCAGACCTTATTTTCTTTGGCTACAGAATCACTGCAGTCGATGAGTGCAGCCAGGAAATTAAAAGAAGATTGTTCCTTGGAAATAAAATTATGACTTACCTGCTGCTAAGTCGCTTCAGTCGTGTCCGACTCTGTGCAACTCCATGGACCGCAGCCTACCAGGCTACCCTGTCCCTGGGATTCTCCAGGCAAGAACACTGGAGTGGGTTGCCATTTCCTTCTCCAGTGCATGAAAGTGAAAAGTGAAAGTGAAGTCACTCAGTCGCTTCAGTCGTGTCCGACTCTGTGTGACCCCATGGACTGCAGCCTACCAGGCTTCTCCGTTCATGGGATTTTCCAGGCAAGAGTATTGGAGTGGGTTGCTATTGTCTTCTCCGATGACTAACCTAGACAACATATTAAAAAGCAGAGATATTACTCTGTCAACAAAGTTCCCACTAGTCAAAGCTATGGTTTTTCCAAGTCATGTATGGATGTGAGAGTTGGACTGTAAAGAAGTTGAGCATCGAAGAATTGTTGCTTTTGAACTGTGGTGTTGGAGAAGACTCTTAAGAGTCCCTTGCACTGCAAGGAGATCAAAACAACCAATCCTAAAGGAAATCAGTCCTGAATATTCATTGGAAGGACTGATGCTGAAGCTGAAACTCCGGTACTTTGACAACCTGATGTGAAGAACTGACTCATTTGAAAAGACCCTGATGTTGGGAAAGACTGAAGGCAGGAGAAAACGGGGATGACAGAGGATGAGATGGTTAGATGGCATCACCGATTCATTGGGCATGAGTTTGAGCAAGCTCTTGGAGTTGGTGATGGACAACCGGGCATGCTATAGACCATGGGGTCACAAAGAGTTGGACATGACTGAGCGACTGAGCTGAACTGAACACTTATATATTAGCATATTTATACTTCACATTTGTAGAAGTTTCCTGTATAAACTTATTCTCTTGCTTCAACAATCCTGTATAATCATCAGAGTTCCACTGACAAGCAGGAAGCATCGATCCTCATGTTAAGGAGACTGACATCCAGTTTTTCAGCTGTACGCTGATTTCTGGAATAAGCTACAGTTCAGCTGGGCTTAGCTACAGACTGATGACTGGGTTCAGGTTTTATTCATGTGGTTTTTTTCTGATGTCCAAGCTACAGGGGCAGCAGCTATCCAGGGCATACTGTTTTTTGCTTTTTTCTAAATTGTCACACTATCATTTCTGCCTACATCCCATTGGCCAAAGGAAGTAATTTTTATTATGTTTCCATTTGTATTTAATATCTGAAATATGAATGTATGTCAAAAAGGTTTATTTCTGAAGATACTATTATGCTCCTTGTAACGAGTTCAACTTATAAGAAAATAAATGAAAATTAACCAATGTGAAAGTTTACTTTCTCTGTCTCCATTATTAAACTGGAAATATGTATATATGTACTAGGTTTTGTCTCTATACTTGACAAAATATTTAATGATTGGTCCATACTTATTATTCTTTATTTGGTAGTATTTCTACTATATGAAAAATTATAGTGATTTCATTTAAATGTTAGCAATTTAAATGAGTAAAGCTATGTTTTAAAATATCACACCACTTTATCTAAAATGGATAACCACCAAGGACCTACTGTATAGCACAGGGAACTCTGTTCAATGTTATGTGGTAGCCTGGATGGGAGAGGAGTTTGGGGCAGAATGGATACATGTATACATATGGTTGTGTCCCTTTGCTGTCCATCTGAAATGATCAAAACATTATTAATCAGCCATACTCCAATACAAAATAAACAGCTTAAGAAGAAAACAAAATCAATCAAAAATATTGAGGGATATTTATTTTCTGTTTGCACCAAATAGAACAATTAAAAGGTATAATTTTTAGTGGACAAAAATGAAATTCATGAGAAAATTGGTTAAGATATGAGTTTTCAGGATTTACTCTGGTTGATTCTGATACATGTTACCCAAAATCAGTTTCAGTCAACACTTCCTTAAAAGGGAAACATCATGGATTATGTTGATATAGATATACTGCAGAATCTTTTACACATTGAAATGGACTTCCATGTGAAAATGATGTCATTAAACAAAATATTCAGCATTTATTGCTTTTACTAACTCTTTGCCACCTTAAGTGATTACTAATGATCCTCTATTGTCTAAATAATATATTATATATTATGCAATTTTATTTTAAAAATCCCAAAACTTTGCCATGATACTTAGTATTATCTATCACTATGCATTTAGTTAAATTTTTCATTAATAATACGGAGATGGTCAGTAATACTGAAATTTCTTTCAATTCCTTTATGTACTAAATGAGACACTTTTAGACAGCTCAAATTAATGATAATTTGGGGATTCAGTTCAGTTCAGTTCAGTCGCTCAGTCGTGTCCAACTCTTTGCAACCGCATGAACTGCAGCACGCCAGGCCTCCCTGTCCATCACCAACTCCCAGAGTTCACTCAAACTCATGTCTATTGAGTCGGTGATGCCATCCAGCCATTTCATCCTCTGTCGTCCCCTTCTCCTCCTGTCCCCAATCCCTCCCAGCATCAGAGTCTTTTCC
>SJYX01002827.1:0-55301 GCA_006410675.1 Oreotragus oreotragus | reverse complement strand
ACTTTGGCCACCTCATGCGAAGAGTTGACTCATTGGCAAAGACTCTGATGCTGTGAGGGATTGCGGGCAGGAGGAGAAGGGGACGACCGAGGACGAGATGGCTGGATGGCATCACGGACTCGATGGATGTGAGTCTGAGTGAACTCTGGGAGATGGTGATGAACAGGGAGGCCTGACGTGCTGCGATTCATGGGGTCGCAAAGAGTCGGACACGACTGAGCGACTGAACTGAACTGAACAAAGAGTCCTGTTTCCACAGTCCTGTGAAAGTTTTGTAATCAAATCCTACTGGCCTCCAAAGTCAAATTCCCTTGGGATTCTAAGCCCCTTGGCTGGATCCCCAGGTTGGGAAATCTGTTGTGGGCCCTAGAATTTTTGTAACAGTGCAAGAACTTCTTTGATATAATTGCTGTCTAGTTTGTGGGTCATCTGCTGGGTGGGCTCTAAGGTGGGGCTCACGCACTGTGACTCCCAGCTCTGCTGCAGCCACAGGCCCTGTCCCTGTGTCAGGCCACTGCTGACCAGTGTCTCCACATGAGACACTCAAACACTCTAAAGCAGGTCTGGCTCTGTCTAGTTTGTGGGTCATCTGCTGGGTGGGCTCTAAGGTGGGGCTCACGCACTGTGACTCCCAGCTCTGCTGCAGCCACAGGCCCTGTCCCTGTGTCAGGCCACTGCTGACCAGTGTCTCCACATGAGACACTCAAACACTCTAAAGCAGGTCTGGCTCAGTCTTTGTGGGGTCTCTGTGTCCTGGTGTGCACATGGTTTTGTTTGAGCCCTCCAAACATCTCTGGTGCAATGGGGTTTGATTCTAAATGTGATTTCGCCCATCCTACCATCTTGTTGGGACTTCTCTTTTGTTTTTGGACGTGGGGTATCTTTCCTTGGTGGGATCCAATATTCTCCTGTGGATGGTTGTTCAGGAGTGAGTTGCAATTTTGGAGTTCTTGCAGGAGAAGATGAGCGCACGTCCTTCTACTCTGCCATCTTATTCTCGCTCAAGTTGGGAAAGGAGTATGTCAAGACTGTTTATTGTCACCCTGCTTATTTAACTTATATGCAGAATACATTATGCGAAATGCCAAGATGGATGAAGCACACGCTGGAATCAATAATCTTAGATATGCAGATGACATCACCCTTATGGCAGAAAGTGAAGATGAACTAAAAAGCTTCTTGATGAAAGTGAAAGAGCTGGCTTAAAATTCCACACTCAAAAAAAAGATCATGGCATCCACTCCCTTTACTTCATGCCAAATAGTTGGGGAAACGATGGAAACAGTGACAGACTTTATTTTCTTGGTCTCCACAGTAACTGCCGATGGTGATCATAGCCATGAAATTAAAAGACACTTGCTCCTTGGAAGAAAAGCTATGACAAACCTAGATAGCATATTAAAAGTGAAAGTGAAAGTTGTTCAGTCATGTACAACTCTTTGTGACCCCTTGAACCATACAGTCCATGGAATTCTCCAGGCCAAAATAGTGGAGTGGGTAACCTTTCCCTTCTCCAGGGGATCTTCCCAACCCAGGGATCAAACCCAGGTCTCCCACATTGCAGGCGGATTCTTTACCAGTTCAGCCATAAGGGAAGCCCAGCATATTAAAAAATAGAGACTCTACTTTGCCAACAAAGGTCCATCTAGTCAAAACTATGGTTTTTCCAGTAGTCATGTATGGATGTGAGAGTTGGACCATAATCAAAGCTGAGCACTGAAGAACTGATGTTTTCGAACTGTGGTGTTGGAGAAGACTCTTGAGAGTCCCTTGGACTGCAAGGAGATCAAGCCAGTCAATCCTAAAGGAATCATTCCTGAATATTCATTTTAAGGACTGATGCTGAAGTTGAATCTCCAATACTTCAGTATACTCCAATATTGACGTGAAGAACTGATTCATTAGAAAATACCCTGATTCTTGGAAAGATTGAAGGTGGGAGGAGAAGGTGAGGGAATGAGATTGTTGGATGGTATCACTGACTTGATGGACATGAGTTTGAGCATGCTGTGGGAAAGGAAGCCTAGTGTGCTGCTATCCATGGGGTCACAAGGAGTCAGACATGACTGAGCAATTGAACTGAACGGAACTATGATATCAGTTGGAAAAAAAATCTTTCATAATAGCTTATAACTAACTCCTGACAATTATGGCAGTCATTTCCTAAATTCTATATATGTTATTCACTTTAGCAAAAAGGAAATGCCATTATCCTTCTTTATTATTCTTGCATTAAAGATACGTCACTTCATTGAGTTATAGAATTATGTTGAACATAAGTCAACCATTAGAATGAGATTGTGAATACCAAATATACATATGTATGTTACCCTTTTCATTCTTAAAAGTTTGGGAGAATATAAGGGAAATGTATGCATGCTTAGTTGCTCAGTCATGTCCGACTCTTTGCGACCCCATAGACTGCAGCCAGCCAGGCACCTCTGCCATTGGGGACTCTCCCAGAGAGAATACTGGAGTGGGTTGCCAAGCTCTCCTCCAGGGGATCTTCCTGATCCAGGGATTGAACCCATGACTACTGCATTGCAGGTGGATTCTTTAACATCTGAACCACCAGGGAAGCGCAAATATACATATCTCTCCTACCCTTTTCATTCTTGAAAGTGTGGGAGAATAGAATAGGAGAGACTTACAATGCCTCCAAGTAGTCCTGTCCTAGACAAGAGGGGACTCAGCATTTAACAAGGATCCACATACTTAAATAGACATTCACTTGTATTTTTGTCCCTAAATTTTTTTGCCCTGAAAAGATTGATTGATTTGCATTTAAACATCATTTCAGTTGTTCTTAGTAATAATCTTTTGTCAGAGATTCTTCTTTAGAACCAACAATATAGACAGCAAGTGTTATTAGAAGTTACCCTTAATACTTACCTCTCATTGTCTCCACCCCACCATTTTAGTATTTTAGTCATGGCTAAATTGATAATATAAATTAAGAAGGGATTTGTGCTTGTGGAGATTAATGAGAAAATGGAGAGAAAGAATGTTTTTAATGATGAAAATTATATTTATACTGTAGATTTCCTTAGTTTCATAGTTCCTTATACAGTTTGGATCAGAGGATGAAGCAGAGGCCACTATGGTTTCCCCATCTATAGCTACAGCTGTCACTCCATTGGAGTGGAGGCCAACATTCTGGATTCCAAGGAAAGGTGGCAGTAATAAGGGAGAAATAAAGTGCAAAACAGCTGGTAGAAAGTTAAATAAAAATAATCTTTGATAGTATATAGCTGCTATTATAAGTATTAAAAATTGGTCATTTAGACTATAATAACAAAAACCTTATAAACTGGATGTTATATTTCCACAATGTAGTAACAGGGCTTAGAGAGATTAAGCAACCTGCCTGGGATCACACAGCTGTTAAATGCCAGAAGCAAGGTTGGAATCAATAGGCATAGCCCCAGGAATTTATCTTTCTCAGTGTCCACCTCTTCTCCCATCTTCTCTATGTTGAATGCAACCTATTTCCTTTTTAAATTAATATTTATTTATTTGTTTGTCTGTACCAGGTCTTAGTTGTGGCATGTGAACTCCTAGCTGAAGCATGTGGGACCTAGTTCTCTGACCAGGGATTGAACCCAGGTCCCCTGCATTGAGAGTGTGGAGTCTTAGCCACTGGGCCATCAGGGAAGTCCCAACATGTTATTATTTGGCTTCCTAGGTAAGTAGAAGCCTATTTCTATTCAGAAGAACTTCTACTATAATATCAGTTATTTAAGAGATGATAAAATAAATTGGTATAATCTGCTAGAAAATGAATGTGCCAAGCATTGATCTAGATAAGAGATAATTCCTTTTATCCTTTTATCAACTCTGTGATGGAGGTATCTAGTTATCCCAATTTTTCAAAAGAACAGATAAAGGCACAGAAAAATAAAATAACTTGCCCAAGGTCACACAGATGCTAATTAGAGAAGCTAGGATTTGCAACAAGTCAATCTGGCTCAAGATTTTATGTTCCTGAGCGAGGCTGATTTCTCTATTAGGCACACAGACACAATCCCAAGGGCCTGCTGTATTTTAGAAATCATAAACATGCTTTAATCTGAGTTTCTTTTAAAAGAAAATAAAAAATGAAAATAAAAATGAATTTAATAATATCAAGTATAGTAAGTATAATATCAAAATATAATACATATAATTAATGGTTTCCCAGGTGACTCAGTGTAAAGAATCTGCCTGTCAAGCAAGAGACCCAGGTTTGATCCCTGGGTCAGGAAGATACCCTGGAAAAGGAAATGGCAACCCACTATAGTATTCTTGCCTGGGAAATCCCATGGACACAAACCTGGTGGGCTATAGTCTATGGAGTTGAAAAGAGTCAGACATGGCTTAAGAACTAAACAAAAACAACCCAACAATAATGCAGTAATTCTGAATATATAATAATGATTTCTTATGCCAACACGATCTTAAAATATAACAATATAATTATATATTTTATTAATAATATTTAAAGGAGGAAGGAGCCCATGAAAGCAAAGATGTTCAGGATCCACAGAAGTCAGGTTTAGCCATGTTCTTAACCACTGTGCTATGATGCTTCTCATTATAGATAAAGTTCACAGTCAAACACTCTTAAGTTTATTTGTGGAAATAACTTTCCTCAATAGTTATCTGCCTATTATTTAGCATATTTCATATTCATCAGGCAATGATATGTCATTATCTCTTCCCAACTAAAACAAATTAAGAAATAAAAATCATCCTTTTCATGCAAATATCAGTCTTTATTTCTAAACTACATACTGAAATCATTTTTTAAAAACCAGACACAGTAAAAGGTAGCTGAGGTCAGTTTCACAAAGCCTAGGAGTAAAGTCAAACAAATGATTTTACTAGGTCTCATTAATTTAATGGAGATCCAGTTTTTTTGTTTGTTTGTTTGAGGGTGGATAGGTGATATAGGTTTGAAAATGTTCTGAAAACTAAAATGTAGTTTATTATTATTATTTTTAAACTTTTCTTGAAGTATAGTTGATTTACAAAGTTGTGTTAATTTCTACTGTAAAGCAAAGTGATTCAGTTGTCCATATCTATATTGTGCTTGTATTCTGGCTCTACAGCTTAAAAAGCTAAGAGGACTCAGTATCAGTTCAGTTCAGTTACTCACTTGTGTCCGACCCTTTGAGACCCCATGGATTGCAGCACGCCAGGCCTCCCTGTCCTTCACCAACTCCCGGAGTTTACTCAAACTCATAGAGGATAGAAATCAGTGATCAGAATGCTGAAAGGTCAGAACTTAAGTGAAAGCATAAATGAAGGAAGTAGAATTTTAGGCCTTGTTATGGACAATATGAGAGAGAATTAATAGAAAAGCATACTAGATCTCATCTTGCCTTGAGCGTGCCTCTAGTTAACTATTTATTCAGTGTGTATCTGGTGAATGCTCAGTGTGGGCCAAGTCCATTTCCAGGCAGCCTTGTACATAAAATAATGAACAAGAACCCCAGAACCCGCCCTGCTCCATGGAACAACTAAGCCCATCGACTACAACTAAGACCTGATGTAGCTAAATAAATAAATATTAAGAAAACAATCCATACTGCTTTCCTGGAGCTTACATCTTGGAGTGGAGAAGGAGGAATCAGGAAACAAATAAAAACTGCTTGGGCATATATGTAAACAAGTGGGAACATCTTAGACAAGCTAGATGCTATGATGAGTCAAGCAGATGAATATGCTGGAGAGATGAGGTAGGGGAAACACAGGGTGAGTCATGGAGGGCCCTTCTAAAAGGCTGTTTTACTGTGCTGTCTCTACTTCCAGCTTATGCTTTCTGTCTGGCAGGGGTGCTACGTTATTTGTGTCTTCCTCGTATAACACAGCGCCTGGCACACTGTGATGATGAGTGCTGAGACCTGCTGGTAGCAGCTGCACTTCTCCATTTGCTAAACAGAGAATTTAACAAGAGGAAATAAGTTTCCACCTCAGCATGAGGGATTTAGTTTAGTTATTACTAAGCATATCCCAATCCTGAAGTGTTAAATCCCTAAATGGTGTTGTAATTTGCAGTTCTCGATTTCCTCTGGGTCTTAGTTTGCTCAGGCTGCCACAACAAAACACCACAGACTGGCTTAACAACGGAGACTCATTGTCTCACCATTGCGAAGACTGGAAATACAAGATGTGGGTGCCAACTTGGCTTCTTACTGTGCACTTGAGTGAAGTACCATAAGTCCCCTACCCGCAAACAAGCTTCACTCCAAAAGTGCATTTGTAAGTCCAATTTGTTCTTAAGTCCAACAAAGCTAGCCTACGTACCCAGTTAACACATCCAGCTATATAGAACTGTACTGTCATAGGTTTATAATACTTTTCACATAAAATAAAACATTTTTATCTGACAATACCTTGAGAAGTACAGTAGTACAGTACAACAGTTGACATACAGGGGCTGCCATTAACAGTCAAGAAGAGTTACTGATGAGCAGAGGAGGAGGTGGGAAACGACAAAGCTGAAGGACTGTCAGTAATAGGACACAGGGCAAACTACACTGACACTTCTGCCCGACATTGATGGCACAGGTTCTGGTTCCCTGGTGGAACCAGATGCACATTTCCATCTTTGAAATTTTGCAACTTGAATATTCGTATGTAGAGCACTTATTGTAAAGAAAGTGGGAAGGGGTAGAGGGAGAGACACAATGAGAGAGAATCCCTCTTTCTTGCCCTTCTTACTCTTTTTACAAGGCCACTAAACTCACTGTGAGAGCCCTACCCTCAGGAATCATCTAATCCTAATTACATCCCGATAACCATCAGATGGGGCTTCCCAGGTGGCATTAGTGGTAAAGAATCTGCCTCCCAGTGCAGGAGACTCAAGAGACGAGGGTTTGATCGCTGGAGGGGAAGATCCCCTGGAGGAGGGTACAGCAACCCACATTCTTGCCTGGAGAATCCCCATGGACAAAGGAGCCTGACAGGCTACCGTCCATGTCTCAAAGAGTTGGACATGACTGAGCAATTTAGCATGCACACATGCAGCATCTGATTAGGGGTTAGAGTTTCAACATACAAATTTTTTTTTTTCTTTTGGAAGGGGCGAACACAGATATTCAGTCCATATGCTTTGTTTTAGCATCTTTAACAATAGGATGTGTTTAGTAATTCCCTCAAGAGTCATTCTGCAGCTAGGTGACAGGAATAAAACCACGAGTAAGAGGAATTCCTATCTCCTGGAGCCTTGCGTCTAATTGTGGCATAAATTTGATTGGCAAATAAATGGATTCAGTCTGTGATGGACTGGGCATTTGAAAAGAGAGACGTTCTTATAGTCACCTGCTAAGATGGCCTCCAATGATCCCACCCTCCTCTTATTCTTCCACCTTCTGTGTCATCCCTCTCTCACGAGGTATTAGTCAGTACAACCAGTAGCCTGTGGCAGAACTGTGGGTTAGCCACTTTCAAGAGTAGATTGTAAAAGACGGATTTCCAACTTGAGCTACCTCTCTTGGATTATGTGCACTGGGAAGCCGTGTCATCAGCAGCTCTGTGGAGAGGAACAACATGGTAAAATCTGAGCTATGTGGCCAATAGCCACAAGGAGCTGAGATGGCCAGCCATCATATGAGTGGACTGAGATGCAAATTTCCTAGCTCCGCATGTCTGCAGCTCCAGCCTACAGCTTGAATCTCAAGAGGGACCCTGAACCAGAAACACTCAGCAAGTTTCCTCCCGGATTCCTGACTCACAGAAACTGTGAGATCGTAAATGTGGATTAACTGAAGCCACTAAATTTGGGATAGTTTGTAACTGTGTGATGGATAACTAATGCAGATCTTTCAGTGCAGATGATTTGAGAGACAATGATCTAGAGTGTTCTTGATCAACGGTCAGATATGGAAAGCTTAAGTGAGAACTGATAAGCTCTCAATAAGCTAGAAAAATAAGAAGAGCAGCAATGGCATTGATACCAAAATTGATGCACTACTGATGCCTGTTTGAGCTATAGCGTTGAGTTACCCAGAATCCAAGCATTGATATCTCACATTTATGTCACGAATGAGTCAAGTAACAAGAGCTATTTATAATGAATGTCATGGCCTTTTCCTCTGTTTTAACTGATAACACTTATTATTTTAAGAATTCTGAGTTATCAGGAGTAGGTGTCAGAATGTGTATATGTAGAAGAAAGAATATCTTTGTCTCAACTCTAAATGCAAAATTATTTTAAATTCTCATTCATATACATACCTGCTTTCTGAATGTCTTTCTGATAATGCCTTCCTTTATGGACTCAAATGATAGAGCAGCAGATACAAATCTTTCCTAACAAAGGTAAGGCTCTCATCATAAAAAAACTTATTTTTCTGGGTAGATTATGTTGCTCCAAAATACATTTGATAAACCTATGAGACACCAGAGAAACAGGTAGTAATTTCAATTTAGAACATAAAAATGAACCAAGAATAAAAATCCAAGTTGTATTTAGAGTGTGTCTTACAGATACAAAGAAGATTTGCAGCTTTCTTTGATGTGTTCACATGAAATGCCTGTAGTCAAAGGGCTATTTTTAAACTTGAGAAGAAATTCGGGACAAAAGGAACATTTTAAATATAAAAGAGAACTCTCGGGAAGATCACAGAGAAGTGAAATCACTATTACAAAGTTCAAAGACACATTGTTCTTCAAATACCAAGAAGCTGACTTAAGGATCATTGGTGACCCTCATTCTGGGACGATTTTTCCTGGTTTTAAGGAAGTGGTGGCCATGAAGCTGTTCATTTGCCCCTTTTCAGAAATCGCTCTATTTTGGACCATTTTTCCGCTTTACTTTTTTGAGACTAATCCCGCTGTTGTCAGGCAACATTTTCTGTCTCCTTCAACTACCAGGCTAGAGTTTTTGAACTCAGTGAGGAGATCCGAATTGCAGGTAATTAGCATGTGGTGTCAGGCATCAAGTTGGCTGATCACAAGAGACTAGGGAAAGGAATCTGAGGTGTCAGTCCCTGGTTGGAGCAGAAAAAATAACCAGAGACCAGGAATTGCTCCCATGCAGATGGGAAGCTGGAAAATTATTTTAAAACATGGGCAGGAAGCCAGGCGGACCAGTCCCATGTATTAAGGGCCATTCTAAAATTCAGCCAGAAGGTCATAGGGATAGATCTGTGACCTCAGGAAGAAATGCTCAAGGAGTACTGACCCAGAGAGGCGGGATCTATTGTTTGATGTCAGAGAGAAGCTTTAATAAACAGGAAGAGAAAGGCAGCTTTCTATGAGTACCAACTCTGAGAGGCAATTTAAATACATTAGCTCATTTCTTCCTCACAGCAATTTTGGAAGATAGGTTTTATATCCATTACATAGATGTGGCAGCTGAGACTCAGAGAGATGAAGCAACTTGGCCTTTGTTGGAGACACCGTTCATGTCCATGACTGTCTGATGCCAAATCCTCTTTCACTACACCACTTTTTATTTTCCTATGAGTGATTTTATTTAACACAGACATGGACTAAAACTAATAAACTTAGGGGACTTCTTTCATAAGGGATCTCAAGAGCATCAAGTACAAACCCTTCATTTAATGTGCTTAAAAGTGAAAGAAGGGTCACAGTGGTACAGGTTATGATTCTGAATTATAAAATTCAGATACTTTGCTGTTGGTCACATATCAGATCCTTAGAAATCACAAAGACTGTTTATCTGTGTCAAAAATGAAAGAAACCAATACATAGGAGAAATATATTTAGCTCAGTGCATCTTTTAATTTTCTTTTTGATGATAATTTTAAGAATTTTTATCTAAAAGCCATTTGTACGCAGGTAGTCAGTCCTTTTCAACTATCCAGTAAATTTTGGTTTGTTTTCAGAACAGTCACTGCCTACAACATTGCTTAGGGAATATTTGAAATGCATTTATATTTGTAGAATAAGGTAATTCAGTAGCATGGTGTCCACTCACTGGTTCATTCATCCTAAACCACCTTCTATATGCCAGTAGCTGAGAACGCAATTGTAATCACAGTACTAAGGAGTTTATTGAATGAAGGATGGTAGTTAACATTAACACAGAATTTAGAGCTATCAAAAAATGCCAGTTCTGAGAGGCCACAGGAAGAAATGCTCCTAATTCTACCTNGAACTATGATATCAGTTGGAAAAAAAATCTTTCATAATAGCTTATAACTAACTCCTGACAATTATGGCAGTCATTTCCTAAATTCTATATATGTTATTCACTTTAGCAAAAAGGAAATGCCATTATCCTTCTTTATTATTCTTGCATTAAAGATACGTCACTTCATTGAGTTATAGAATTATGTTGAACATAAGTCAACCATTAGAATGAGATTGTGAATACCAAATATACATATGTATGTTACCCTTTTCATTCTTAAAAGTTTGGGAGAATATAAGGGAAATGTATGCATGCTTAGTTGCTCAGTCATGTCCGACTCTTTGCGACCCCATAGACTGCAGCCAGCCAGGCACCTCTGCCATTGGGGACTCTCCCAGAGAGAATACTGGAGTGGGTTGCCAAGCTCTCCTCCAGGGGATCTTCCTGATCCAGGGATTGAACCCATGACTACTGCATTGCAGGTGGATTCTTTAACATCTGAACCACCAGGGAAGCGCAAATATACATATCTCTCCTACCCTTTTCATTCTTGAAAGTGTGGGAGAATAGAATAGGAGAGACTTACAATGCCTCCAAGTAGTCCTGTCCTAGACAAGAGGGGACTCAGCATTTAACAAGGATCCACATACTTAAATAGACATTCACTTGTATTTTTGTCCCTAAATTTTTTTGCCCTGAAAAGATTGATTGATTTGCATTTAAACATCATTTCAGTTGTTCTTAGTAATAATCTTTTGTCAGAGATTCTTCTTTAGAACCAACAATATAGACAGCAAGTGTTATTAGAAGTTACCCTTAATACTTACCTCTCATTGTCTCCACCCCACCATTTTAGTATTTTAGTCATGGCTAAATTGATAATATAAATTAAGAAGGGATTTGTGCTTGTGGAGATTAATGAGAAAATGGAGAGAAAGAATGTTTTTAATGATGAAAATTATATTTATACTGTAGATTTCCTTAGTTTCATAGTTCCTTATACAGTTTGGATCAGAGGATGAAGCAGAGGCCACTATGGTTTCCCCATCTATAGCTACAGCTGTCACTCCATTGGAGTGGAGGCCAACATTCTGGATTCCAAGGAAAGGTGGCAGTAATAAGGGAGAAATAAAGTGCAAAACAGCTGGTAGAAAGTTAAATAAAAATAATCTTTGATAGTATATAGCTGCTATTATAAGTATTAAAAATTGGTCATTTAGACTATAATAACAAAAACCTTATAAACTGGATGTTATATTTCCACAATGTAGTAACAGGGCTTAGAGAGATTAAGCAACCTGCCTGGGATCACACAGCTGTTAAATGCCAGAAGCAAGGTTGGAATCAATAGGCATAGCCCCAGGAATTTATCTTTCTCAGTGTCCACCTCTTCTCCCATCTTCTCTATGTTGAATGCAACCTATTTCCTTTTTTAATTAATATTTATTTATTTATTTGTCTGTACCAGGTCTTAGTTGTGGCATGTGAACTCCTAGCTGAAGCATGTGGGACCTAGTTCTCTGACCAGGGATTGAACCCAGGTCCCCTGCATTGAGAGTGTGGAGTCTTAGCCACTGGGCCATCAGGGAAGTCCCAACATGTTATTATTTGGCTTCCTAGGTAAGTAGAAGCCTATTTCTATTCAGAAGAACTTCNTAATATTTATTTATTTGTTTGTCTGTACCAGGTCTTAGTTGTGGCATGTGAACTCCTAGCTGAAGCATGTGGGACCTAGTTCTCTGACCAGGGATTGAACCCAGGTCCCCTGCATTGAGAGTGTGGAGTCTTAGCCACTGGGCCATCAGGGAAGTCCCAACATGTTATTATTTGGCTTCCTAGGTAAGTAGAAGCCTATTTCTATTCAGAAGAACTTCTACTATAATATCAGTTATTTAAGAGATGATAAAATAAATTGGTATAATCTGCTAGAAAATGAATGTGCCAAGCATTGATCTAGATAAGAGATAATTCCTTTTATCCTTTTATCAACTCTGTGATGGAGGTATCTAGTTATCCCAATTTTTCAAAAGAACAGATAAAGGCACAGAAAAATAAAATAACTTGCCCAAGGTCACACAGATGCTAATTAGAGAAGCTAGGATTTGCAACAAGTCAATCTGGCTCAAGATTTTATGTTCCTGAGCGAGGCTGATTTCTCTATTAGGCACACAGACACAATCCCAAGGGCCTGCTGTATTTTAGAAATCATAAACATGCTTTAATCTGAGTTTCTTTTAAAAGAAAATAAAAAATGAAAATAAAAATGAATTTAATAATATCAAGTATAGTAAGTATAATATCAAAATATAATACATATAATTAATGGTTTCCCAGGTGACTCAGTGTAAAGAATCTGCCTGTCAAGCAAGAGACCCAGGTTTGATCCCTGGGTCAGGAAGATACCCTGGAAAAGGAAATGGCAACCCACTATAGTATTCTTGCCTGGGAAATCCCATGGACACAAACCTGGTGGGCTATAGTCTATGGAGTTGAAAAGAGTCAGACATGGCTTAAGAACTAAACAAAAACAACCCAACAATAATGCAGTAATTCTGAATATATAATAATGATTTCTTATGCCAACACGATCTTAAAATATAACAATATAATTATATATTTTATTAATAATATTTAAAGGAGGAAGGAGCCCATGAAAGCAAAGATGTTCAGGATCCACAGAAGTCAGGTTTAGCCATGTTCTTAACCACTGTGCTATGATGCTTCTCATTATAGATAAAGTTCACAGTCAAACACTCTTAAGTTTATTTGTGGAAATAACTTTCCTCAATAGTTATCTGCCTATTATTTAGCATATTTCATATTCATCAGGCAATGATATGTCATTATCTCTTCCCAACTAAAACAAATTAAGAAATAAAAATCATCCTTTTCATGCAAATATCAGTCTTTATTTCTAAACTACATACTGAAATCATTTTTTAAAAACCAGACACAGTAAAAGGTAGCTGAGGTCAGTTTCACAAAGCCTAGGAGTAAAGTCAAACAAATGATTTTACTAGGTCTCATTAATTTAATGGAGATCCAGTTTTTTTGTTTGTTTGTTTGAGGGTGGATAGGTGATATAGGTTTGAAAATGTTCTGAAAACTAAAATGTAGTTTATTATTATTATTTTTAAACTTTTCTTGAAGTATAGTTGATTTACAAAGTTGTGTTAATTTCTACTGTAAAGCAAAGTGATTCAGTTATCCATATCTATATTGTGCTTGTATTCTGGCTCTACAGCTTAAAAAGCTAAGAGGACTCAGTATCAGTTCAGTTCAGTTACTCACTTGTGTCCGACCCTTTGAGACCCCATGGATTGCAGCACGCCAGGCCTCCCTGTCCTTCACCAACTCCCGGAGTTTACTCAAACTCATAGAGGATAGAAATCAGTGATCAGAATGCTGAAAGGTCAGAACTTAAGTGAAAGCATAAATGAAGGAAGTAGAATTTTAGGCCTTGTTATGGACAATATGAGAGAGAATTAATAGAAAAGCATACTAGATCTCATCTTGCCTTGAGCGTGCCTCTAGTTAACTATTTATTCAGTGTGTATCTGGTGAATGCTCAGTGTGGGCCAAGTCCATTTCCAGGCAGCCTTGTACATAAAATAATGAACAAGAACCCCAGAACCCGCCCTGCTCCATGGAACAACTAAGCCCATCGACTACAACTAAGACCTGATGTAGCTAAATAAATAAATATTAAGAAAACAATCCATACTGCTTTCCTGGAGCTTACATCTTGGAGTGGAGAAGGAGGAATCAGGAAACAAATAAAAACTGCTTGGGCATATATGTAAACAAGTGGGAACATCTTAGACAAGCTAAATGCTATGATGAGTCAAGCAGATGAATATGCTGGAGAGATGAGGTAGGGGAAACACAGGGTGAGTCATGGAGGGCCCTTCTAAAAGGCTGTTTTACTGTGCTGTCTCTACTTCCAGCTTATGCTTTCTGTCTGGCAGGGGTGCTACGTTATTTGTGTCTTCCTCGTATAACACAGCGCCTGGCACACTGTGATGATGAGTGCTGAGACCTGCTGGTAGCAGCTGCACTTCTCCATTTGCTAAACAGAGAATTTAACAAGAGGAAATAAGTTTCCACCTCAGCATGAGGGATTTAGTTTAGTTATTACTAAGCATATCCCAATCCTGAAGTGTTAAATCCCTAAATGGTGTTGTAATTTGCAGTTCTCGATTTCCTCTGGGTCTTAGTTTGCTCAGGCTGCCACAACAAAACACCACAGACTGGCTTAACAACGGAGACTCATTGTCTCACCATTGCGAAGACTGGAAATACAAGATGTGGGTGCCAACTTGGCTTCTTACTGTGCACTCGAGTGAAGTACCATAAGTCCCCTACCCGCAAACAAGCTTCACTCCAAAAGTGCATTTGTAAGTCCAATTTGTTCTTAAGTCCAACAAAGCTAGCCTACGTACCCAGTTAACACATCCAGCTATATAGAACTGTACTGTCATAGGTTTATAATACTTTTCACATAAAATAAAACATTTTTATCTGACAATACCTTGAGAAGTACAGTAGTACAGTACAACAGTTGACATACAGGGGCTGCCATTAACAGTCAAGAAGAGTTACTGATGAGCAGAGGAGGAGGTGGGAAACGACAAAGCTGAAGGACTGTCAGTAATAGGACACAGGGCAAACTACACTGACACTTCTGCCCGACATTGATGGCACAGGTTCTGGTTCCCTGGTGGAACCAGATGCACATTTCCATCTTTGAAATTTTGCAACTTGAATATTCGTATGTAGAGCACTTATTGTAAAGAAAGTGGGAAGGGGTAGGGGGAGAGACACAATGAGAGAGAATCCCTCTTTCTTGCCCTTCTTACTCTTTTTACAAGGCCACTAAACTCACTGTGAGAGCCCTACCCTCAGGAATCATCTAATCCTAATTACATCCCGATAACCATCAGATGGGGCTTCCCAGGTGGCATTAGTGGTAAAGAATCTGCCTCCCAGTGCAGGAGACTCAAGAGACGAGGGTTTGATCGCTGGAGGGGAAGATCCCCTGGAGGAGGGTACAGCAACCCACATTCTTGCCTGGAGAATCCCCATGGACAAAGGAGCCTGACAGGCTACCGTCCATGTCTCAAAGAGTTGGACATGACTGAGCAATTTAGCATGCACACATGCAGCATCTGATTAGGGGTTAGAGTTTCAACATACAAATTTTTTTTTTTCTTTTGGAAGGGGCGAACACAGATATTCAGTCCATATGCTTTGTTTTAGCATCTTTAACAATAGGATGTGTTTAGTAATTCCCTCAAGAGTCATTCTGCAGCTAGGTGACAGGAATAAAACCACGAGTAAGAGGAATTCCTATCTCCTGGAGCCTTGCGTCTAATTGTGGCATAAATTTGATTGGCAAATAAATGGATTCAGTCTGTGATGGACTGGGCATTTGAAAAGAGAGACGTTCTTATAGTCACCTGCTAAGATGGCCTCCAATGATCCCACCCTCCTCTTATTCTTCCACCTTCTGTGTCATCCCTCTCTCACGAGGTATTAGTCAGTACAACCAGTAGCCTGTGGCAGAACTGTGGGTTAGCCACTTTCAAGAGTAAATTGTAAAAGACGGATTTCCAACTTGAGCTACCTCTCTTGGATTATGTGCACTGGGAAGCCGTGTCATCAGCAGCTCTGTGGAGAGGAACAACATGGTAAAATCTGAGCTATGTGGCCAATAGCCACAAGGAGCTGAGATGGCCAGCCATCATATGAGTGGACTGAGATGCAAATTTCCTAGCTCCGCATGTCTGCAGCTCCAGCCTACAGCTTGAATCTCAAGAGGGACCCTGAACCAGAAACACTCAGCAAGTTTCCTCCCGGATTCCTGACTCACAGAAACTGTGAGATCGTAAATGTGGATTAACTGAAGCCACTAAATTTGGGATAGTTTGTAACTGTGTGATGGATAACTAATGCAGATCTTTCAGTGCAGATGATTTGAGAGACAATGATCTAGAGTGTTCTTGATCAACGGTC
Organism: Oreotragus oreotragus; assembly: GCA_006410675.1. Classification (NCBI taxonomy): domain Eukaryota; kingdom Metazoa; phylum Chordata; class Mammalia; order Artiodactyla; family Bovidae; genus Oreotragus; species Oreotragus oreotragus. The sequence goes on along the minus strand of SJYX01002827.1, from coordinate 39,202 downwards.
AGATATGGAAAGCTTAAGTGAGAACTGATAAGCTCTCAATAAGCTAGAAAAATAAGAAGAGCAGCAATGGCATTGATACCAAAATTGATGCGCTACTGATGCCTGTTTGAGCTATAGCGTTGAGTTACCCAGAATCCAAGCATTGATATCTCACATTTATGTCACGAATGAGTCAAGTAACAAGAGCTATTTATAATGAATGTCATGGCCTTTTCCTCTGTTTTAACTGATAACACTTATTATTTTAAGAATTCTGAGTTATCAGGAGTAGGTGTCAGAATGTGTATATGTAGAAGAAAGAATATCTTTGTCTCAACTCTAAATGCAAAATTATTTTAAATTCTCATTCATATACATACCTGCTTTCTGAATGTCTTTCTGATAATGCCTTCCTTTATGGACTCAAATGATAGAGCAGCAGATACAAATCTTTCCTAACAAAGGTAAGGCTCTCATCATAAAAAAACTTATTTTTCTGGGTAGATTATGTTGCTCCAAAATACATTTGATAAACCTATGAGACACCAGAGAAACAGGTAGTAATTTCAATTTAGAACATAAAAATGAACCAAGAATAAAAATCCAAGTTGTATTTAGAGTGTGTCTTACAGATACAAAGAAGATTTGCAGCTTTCTTTGATGTGTTCACATGAAATGCCTGTAGTCAAAGGGCTATTTTTAAACTTGAGAAGAAATTCGGGACAAAAGGAACATTTTAAATATAAAAGAGAACTCTCGGGAAGATCACAGAGAAGTGAAATCACTATTACAAAGTTCAAAGACACATTGTTCTTCAAATACCAAGAAGCTGACTTAAGGATCATTGGTGACCCTCATTCTGGGACGATTTTTCCTGGTTTTAAGGAAGTGGTGGCCATGAAGCTGTTCATTTGCCCCTTTTCAGAAATCGCTCTATTTTGGACCATTTTTCCGCTTTACTTTTTTGAGACTAATCCCGCTGTTGTCAGGCAACATTTTCTGTCTCCTTCAACTACCAGGCTAGAGTTTTTGAACTCAGTGAGGAGATCCGAATTGCAGGTAATTAGCATGTGGTGTCAGGCATCAAGTTGGCTGATCACAAGAGACTAGGGAAAGGAATCTGAGGTGTCAGTCCCTGGTTGGAGCAGAAAAAATAACCAGAGACCAGGAATTGCTCCCATGCAGATGGGAAGCTGGAAAATTATTTTAAAACATGGGCAGGAAGCCAGGCGGACCAGTCCCATGTATTAAGGGCCATTCTAAAATTCAGCCAGAAGGTCATAGGGATAGATCTGTGACCTCAGGAAGAAATGCTCAAGGAGTACTGACCCAGAGAGGCGGGATCTATTGTTTGATGTCAGAGAGAAGCTTTAATAAACAGGAAGAGAAAGGCAGCTTTCTATGAGTACCAACTCTGAGAGGCAATTTAAATACATTAGCTCATTTCTTCCTCACAGCAATTTTGGAAGATAGGTTTTATATCCATTACATAGATGTGGCAGCTGAGACTCAGAGAGATGAAGCAACTTGGCCTTTGTTGGAGACACCNCGGGATCTATTGTTTGATGTCAGAGAGAAGCTTTAATAAACAGGAAGAGAAAGGCAGCTTTCTATGAGTACCAACTCTGAGAGGCAATTTAAATACATTAGCTCATTTCTTCCTCACAGCAATTTTGGAAGATAGGTTTTATATCCATTACATAGATGTGGCAGCTGAGACTCAGAGAGATGAAGCAACTTGGCCTTTGTTGGAGACACCGTTCATGTCCATGACTGTCTGATGCCAAATCCTCTTTCACTACACCACTTTTTATTTTCCTATGAGTGATTTTATTTAACACAGACATGGACTAAAACTAATAAACTTAGGGGACTTCTTTCATAAGGGATCTCAAGAGCATCAAGTACAAACCCTTCATTTAATGTGCTTAAAAGTGAAAGAAGGGTCACAGTGGTACAGGTTATGATTCTGAATTATAAAATTCAGATACTTTGCTGTTGGTCACATATCAGATCCTTAGAAATCACAAAGACTGTTTATCTGTGTCAAAAATGAAAGAAACCAATACATAGGAGAAATATATTTAGCTCAGTGCATCTTTTAATTTTCTTTTTGATGATAATTTTAAGAATTTTTATCTAAAAGCCATTTGTACGCAGGTAGTCAGTCCTTTTCAACTATCCAGTAAATTTTGGTTTGTTTTCAGAACAGTCACTGCCTACAACATTGCTTAGGGAATATTTGAAATGCATTTATATTTGTAGAATAAGGTAATTCAGTAGCATGGTGTCCACTCACTGGTTCATTCATCCTAAACCACCTTCTATATGCCAGTAGCTGAGAACGCAATTGTAATCACAGTACTAAGGAGTTTATTGAATGAAGGATGGTAGTTAACATTAACACAGAATTTAGAGCTATCAAAAAATGCCAGTTCTGAGAGGCCACAGGAAGAAATGCTCCTAATTCTACCTCGGAGTAAAAAACAAGCTATACTTCCAGGAAAAGCTATGAACAAGTTATATTTCCAGAAAGCAGTTTGGAGAGCCGTCTTGAAAGAGTCCTCCCAATGTGTAATACATTGATAATAAAATGATTAGCTTGTTGGTCATTCAGTTCAGTTCAGTCGCTCAGTCCAGTTCAGTCACTCAGTCGTGTCTGACTCTTTGCAACCCCATGAATTGCAGCACGCCAGGCCTCCCTGTCCATAACCATCTCCTGGAGTTCACTCAAACTCATGTCCATCGAGTTGGTGACGCCATCCAGCCATCTCATCCTCTGTTATCTCCTTCTCCTCCTGCCCCCAATCCCTCCCAGCATCAGGGTCTTTTCCAATGAGTCAACTCTTCGCATGAGGTGGCCAAAGTACTGGAGTTTCAGCTTTAGCATCAGTCCTTCCAAAGAACACCCAGAACTGATCTCCTTTAGAATGGACTGGTTGGATCTCCTTGCAGTCCAAGGGACTCTCAAGAGTCTTTTCCAACACCACAGTTCAAAAGCATCAATTCTTCGGTGCTCAGCTTTCTTCACAGTCCAACTCTCACATCCATAGCCCTGGAAAACCACTGGAAAACCATAGCCTTGACTAGATGGACCTTTGTTGGCATTAGATTGTTTTAAATCAAGTTGTGTCCCAGGAGAATAAAATTCCACTTCTAAAATGGACCTCGAAAATCCCCTTTTCCCCTTTTCACTAATGTGTCTTTTATATTTGAAGAAAGCACCTCCACCACACCTGCATCTCCCACCATGGTCCAGAAAACAACTATGAGGATAGAGACTGGTGACCTGTGCTGACGTTTTACTGTTTAAAGTTATCAGTGCCATGCCTTCAAATCTAGAGGAAATGCCAGTGGTCCTCTTTCCAAAGAAAGGTAAAAGATTTATGTTTTGCTCTTTGTTCATTATTTATTCCAAAATTTACAAGTCACTCAAAGTTAAGATTCATGACTATCTAGATATATTGTTATTCTATATGAAAAGTTCTGTGGTTCTTACAAAACTAACTATAAACTGCTAATGTGTTCATCACTTAAATGGACTAAAAATGACCATGATATGTGCATGTTGTATTAAAACATTCCACTTGCTAAAAGAAAAATGTAATGATCTTTTATGTCACAACTCTAATCAGACTTCCTGTATGTACATGTAACTAATAGTAAGAGATAGGGTGTGTATTCTTTCAGATGATAAAAATCAGTATTTCTGGGTAAATTCAGTACTTATAGAAAGAGAAAAATATAGGTATATACACTATACATTATACATTCACAGTGGGGTTGATATTGCCCCGTGTTGAAAACTGGTTCTTGGAAGGATGGATGCTAGTATTACACTAATTTGTGATCTTACAAAGGACTACAGGGTATAAACAGATAAACAGTGTATCCATATCAAAATTTAATAGGAGGGAAATTAGGAATAAAAAATGTCCACAAAGTCTCTTTGTGGGGTAATAAAAAATGTTGAGTAACACTGGTGTATAAGTATATAAACACATATGTCTCATATATGTATATATAGGCATCTTTATGCTATTTTTCCTTTAGAACAAAACAGAATATATGATATTCTGTATCTGTCCCTTGCTTTTATTTTTTAATATGCTATATCACATATGACAAAGAATTGATGCTTTTGAACTGTGGTGTTGGAGAAGACTCTTGAGAGTCCTTTGGACTGCAAGGAGATCAAAGCAGTCAACAATCCTAAAGGAAATCAGTCCTGAATATTCATTGGAAGGACTGATGCTGAAGCTGAAGCTCCAATACTTTGGCCACCTGATATGAAGAGCCGACTCCTTAGAAAAGACCCTTACTCTGGGAGAGGTTGAAGGCACGAGGAGAAGGGGACAGCACTGGATGAGATGGTTGGGTGGCACCTCAATGAACGTGAGTCTGAGCAAGCTCCGGGAGATGGTGAAGGACAGGAAAGCCTGGCTTGCTGCAGTCCATGGGGTCGCAAAGAGTTGGACACTGCTGAGCGACTAAAAACAACAGCATGTCACGTGTAAAGCAGGATTTACACAGGCCAGTACTTGCCGGGATCAGGTAGGTAACATAAATAAGAAAAACAAGAATTAGGGAAGAGGTGTGGATGACAGCAAAACTGATACCCATGCTCCTGTACACAAGGGAGAAGTGGGATTCAGCTCCAGTTGAATGGTTGCTCTGTGGGAATTTGGTCTCAGTGTCATCATATCCTCTGATTTGCCAACCAATAGTAGAAATACAGACTTTAAGTGTTGACACTGAATTTTCCAAGTGTGTCAACATTTTGTGGGTCAAGTGAAAATGTCCAAACTAGTAAACATCGCAGGTCTCCCTTTGGACTTCTGGTAGAGGTCCAACCCGGGGTTTCCCCAGAATGATTCAGAAGCTAACTACAACAAAATTCCTTGCACAGAATTTTCACGTGATGTGCTTGCTGGGCTTCAGTTCAGATCTACTGAAGCAGAAACTCTATGGATCCATCCAGGAATAATAATTTTTAACAAGGTATTTCTTATGTAATCTCAAGTTTGAGAACTGAGAGCACAGCATACTTTTTAACAGCTATAGTACCTCCATAATTGGATGCTAAAGTAAGAAATGGTCATACTGTTTAAAAACCATTGTGATGTGCTTGCTGGGCTTCAGTTCAGATCTACTGAAGCAGAAACTCTATGGATCCATCCAGGAATAATAATTTTTAACAAGGTATTTCTTATGTAATCTCAAGTTTGAGAACTGAGAGCACAGCATACTTTTTAACAGCTATAGTACCTCCATAATTGGATGCTAAAGTAAGAAACGGTCATACTGTTTAAAAACCATGTCCTTATTGGTGGGTATTGAAGTTGCTTCTACATTCCCCCCTCTATACATAATACTTCAGTAAATGTCCTTTTGCACATTGCTTTAATTTTTACAGATATCTTAAATCAGGATTACTGGGTCTAATTAAGGTGTAATAGATATCGTACATTTTAGGGTCTAGTAGATACTGCAAATTTACTTTAAAAAGGGTTCAGAAAGTCACATTCCAACCAGAAATATATACGAGTGTCCTTATCCCAACAGTAACATCACTGGACATTAGAATTGTTTTTCTTCTTGATAGAATAAAGATTTAAAAATTTTCTTTTTGTAAATGAAAAATGTAAGCAGTTAAGAATTTTTTTAGAAATACTGTTTACATTTTCTCTATTTGAGGAGTTTGGAGATACTTCCTTGTTGAGAATGGCAGGTTAGAGAGGAAGCTAACACCTTTACCTGCTTCCTAGGGTCTACCCTCCTCTCACATTGCTGCTTCTCTTCCCACAGGGAGTCCACTATAGCCACTAATTGTCCTTCACCATTCTGGTATATGTTTCTGAGTTTTATGTTCACTTGTTCATTCCTATCTCCACTTGGAGACTAAAATAGATAGACTATTTTAATAGTCTATCTTTTCCTTATTTATTTGATGTAGCTCTGTGCAAACTAGGCCATTAGCAATTTACTATAAAAAGTATTTAAAGAATTATATAGGTTACTGTTTTACTTAATAATCAACCCAATTTGAACAAAATTTTACTTAATTTCAATCATATTAACCCATTGAATCAATCAGTACCCTTAGTTTCTCTTTTTGCTTTTAGAAATGTGCTCTATTTATGCATTTTCAGTATAATGCTATAATAAATTAACTCCAGAATAATAGTGATTGTTATTTTATTAAATAACAGCAAAGGAACTATAAAGATTTAAATAGCTTTATATGCATGTTAAAAACTTTCCAACCTCAGAAATGGATTTTTATGGGGGGAGGAGGGAGAGAAATGGCCTTTCTCTCAAGAGTTTTAATTTCAAAACCCAAATGGAATTTCAAAATAGAAGTAAATAAATGTCAAAGCCTCTTGGCCTCTGCTCTGCCATTCTATGCCTGAAATACTGCCAAAATGAAATTTTCCATTCAAGAAGAACTGGCATTTACTAAGCTGATTTTTAAAGACTCACTTTTAAAAGTAGTGGAAACTTTGTGCAACTTTGGACGTTCCTCTGTGAATAGAAGAGTTGCCTCTGTAGACATTTTCCACAATGATAATGTTTTCTGAAAAACGAATTTTTAGCCCTTTCAATGTCTTCAGCCACTGGGGCTACTGGTTTTTCCCAGCGCCAAGCACAGAAGATAAACAGTAACCAAACTACAAGCTAGTGTCTCACAAAGTACCACGGCACAAAAAGGACAGAGAGAAAAAGGACAGAAGAGAAAGAGAGAGGAGGGAGAATAGTCTGATAGTTCATTTGCTATACAGAAAGATTTATCTCAAAACGGTGTGCTCTTTTAACAAAACTGAGCTGTAGCCTGGCTTGAGTATGTATCATCATATTCAATTGCTGTTAAGATCACACAGTTAAAAGCTGAGTTCGTTTAAAGAATTTAGAGAGGGAATATGGAGCCCCTGCAATGTGTAATCAAATCCGAGGATTAAGTCTCCGATTCTGTTTGTCAGTCCAGCCTAGGTGGGGAGAAGCGGCAGTGCTTTGGGGTGCCTAGGAAAGAGTGAAGTTTTGGGAAATGGAAACAAACTGTCAGCCAGCGAAAACCTGCAGTGTTCGTAAAGGAAGCTTTAAACAAATTGATAAACTATGGGATGCGTCTAAGGTAGAAATGAACATTACAGAATGTTGTGAAAAAACTGAAATCCATTTTACTGTTAGTCTAAAAGCAGTGACTTGCAGCAGCAAGCAAAAGTTCCTAGTTTGTCTTTAACGCTTTCTCACACCTCTCCTTAAATTCTCTTCCTTTCCTCTTTTGCAGCTCTTCTCATATGCAGTGTACCCTGGAATTAACCCCGTCTTCCTTTGATTTCTAACTCCCGCCCCCACCCCCACCCCCGCCCTTTATGCTCCCAGACCCAAGCCTACTTTTCTTCATCCTCTAATATTTGTTGGTTGATGGGGCTTGGAGGAGGTAGCGAGGCAGAAAAAAGTTTTGTGGTTTGGAAAACTTGGGCCTTTGTTGTGTCATTTCCCCTACCACGCCCCGCCCCCACCACGTGACCAAGACTGGCCGGAATTTTGTGAATGGAGCTGAAAGGTGGGTGCAAGGGAAGGAGAGGCTCCTCCTCCTTCCCCAAAGAGGCCAATCTCCTAGCGGAGCGCTGCGGGGTCAGCAATAAACAACAATGGGCTGGGAACAGACGGTACGTTATTGGCTGCGGGGAGAACCTCGCGGGGGCTGAGCCCGAAGCTCCGCCCCCTTCTGTTACCCTGGTTACCCGTCCGGCTCCAGCCACGGAGAAGGTCTTTGGAAATTGTTGCCCAGATTAGAGGGGCTGGGCTATCCCCGGAGTGTTGGGCGATGGGGTACGCTTGCCGCCTGATTGCACCCTCGAAAAGTACCCGAGAGCCTCACCGTGCCGGCCTTGAAGCCAGGCTGCGCCCAAACCTCTCCCCGGCCGGGGTAAATGTGCGGTTCCCGCTTAAAATACTCTTAGGTGCGCGCCTTAGGACCGGCTAACTGATTTACTGCTTTTAAAGAACTCACGGTGTGTGCCCTTGCTGTCCACAGTTATTGTGTGTTTCCCCGGTATTAAGGTTTTTAATATTATTATTAATAAAAAAAAATTGACACTTGACTTCCATAGGTCCGGAATTGAGTCTTGTTCGCTCATACTGCAGTTTAATATGGCTCCATAATGTTCAATTTAAGGAAAAACTTTCGATTAGAAATTGAAAATTGCAGCACGTTTCCCAACGGGCTGAACAGCTGCCGAAAACTTCCTTTGGTCTTTAGCTCTGGTCGCCACCAGGATCACAAATGAATGGCTGAGTCCCCGGTGCCATTCCGAGGCCTCTCAGCCCCGGTTGGGCCGAGGCTTCCTTAAGTGACTCTTTACAGCTCTTAGCCCAGTTGGAGGGTCAGGCAAGTGGTTTCAGAATTGCAGCCCTCCTTTTTTAACGTCCTAGTCATTGTCCTTGAAACCCGACTCCCCTTCTCCCCTCGCCACCAACTCCCTGCTCTAGCAGTTTAAAAACTGGAGAGGAAGTGAAAGCGTCAAGTACAGTAAGTGACACCCTCCGCCTCCGTGTATACATAACAAAAGCTCAGGAAACGTGCGAGTCCCTAGGATATCCGAGCCACCCCAACCCATCCCTGCCCCTCCCCACCTCCACCGGGGACTCGAAACACCTAGTTGTAGTGCACACGTGGGACACGTTTTATTTTATACTTTTCCTCACTTAGATAGCTCTGTAGTTCTCTCAGTTCCCTCTCCCAACGCAACCCCTTCTAAAAAGCAATTCCTCTGCTTCTCCCAAGGGCTTTCCCCACAGATCTTAACTGTCTCATGAAAGACTGACTTGAGGATGACGTTAAAAAAAAAATGTTTTTGATACACCATAACGGTGATGATGGGCGTTGAAAAACGGGAAGAGAACTTGGGCCAAAAGCTTAGTAGGAACGAGGCTGTATTGCGAGGTGGGTTCCTTATCAGGTTCAAAGTGGAGGGACTGGATATCTCGAGGGAGGTGAGGTAGGAGACTAAGGACGCACGGTCTTGGAAGATCGCGCTTCAGAATATATATCTGACGCGAACGAAAGTGCTCTAGGAAAGTGCTTCAGCCGGATAGTGGACCAAACACACCAGTTAGGAGAACTGGCGACTCGATACACATGGCTTCAGTGTCCCCCGGCGCCTTAACAATAAGCAGCGGGTTAGGACGGCAGCCGATTTGCTCTGTGGAGTTTCCAGGCAGTGGTCACAGCGCCGGCAGGCACAGCACCAGCTTGGGCAGAGGGGCGCGGGAGATTCACGAGAAGGGGCAGCGAGCCTCCTGATTGACAGCCCGAAATCTGATCTTGTGAAAGAGACGTGGAGCCAATGGGAGGCAGCGATCCATCAGTTTGGATTGGAGGCCCCTGGAGGAGAAGTAGAGGAAAAACCACCGAATTGAGCTCTGTCAGAGGCGCTTTCGGCTTCCAAGGGGGAAGTGCTGGGCAATAATTAATGTTTTTATTAAAATTGGAGGGAATTTTTTGCAGCCGTTCGCCTAGCGTGGCTTTCAGGTGGGTCTTTCCTACAACTTTTTATGTCTCTCCAGATAATTGCATGGTTGTGGGTTGCAAAAACTATCCTTACGAAAGAGGTGTCTCCGTCTCTTTAGTCCCGTTAGGTGCAAAGCAAGTCTCGCTGATCGCCATTGCTAGTTTTGCACACGTTTGCGAATCAGAGCTGCCCGGGGTACACCGACCGCGCAGGGAAACATCGAGAGTGAAAATAAATACATCGCCTCTTGTTCGAATTTTTGCTACTGAGGAAAATATGTAAATTGTGAACTCTCTTGGCTCTCTTTGGATCCAGGTGAAGGAGGCTGTGTAGGGAGGGTTATTTTTGTGAATGGGACTGTCGGAGGATAATTAGCTATGCAAATTCAAGAGCTTCATTCATGATTTTTTTTTTTTNTAAAATCTCCCTCCATTGTGTGTGGCTCACTGAAGGGGTTGATTTGGTTGAGACTTGGACCTTCTGTAAACAGCATCATACTTCTAGTGCTCACAATCAGAGCAACCTTGAGGTATTCTCTGATTACCTAAATCCTCACATCCCTAAATCCTCACATCTGATTAGATGCCAGTTCCGCTTGGTTCTGTCCCCTCCCATTGTCCCAGTCCACTTAGCCTCTCGGACTTCTGACCTTTCAATAGTCTTTGCCTGCTCCAACCTAGTCTAAACACAGTTTCCAAGTATAGGTTGGATCACATTCCTGTCTAAAAAAAAAAAAAAGCCAAAAAACCTTTGTCACCTTTGGAGGTTGCTGGGGTGCCACCTCATTCTAAAAATTAATAAATATTAATCTCATCTTTTCCATTCAGTTTCTGGGCTTCCTTGTCTGCCAATGCAGGAGACATGGGTTCAATCCCAGGGTTGGGAGGAGCCCCTGGAGAAGGAAATGGCAACCCACTCCAGTATTCCTTCCTGGAAAATCCCACAGACAGAGGAGCCTGGCGGGATACGGTCCATGGGATTGCAAAGGAGTCAGACATGACTTAGCGATTAAACGACAACAACCCATTCAGCTTTAGAGAAAATTCTTCTTTCAAGACGAATCACAGATAATAAATGCAAAAGGTTTGATAGAATCTGAAAATCAGTTTTGCAACCCCTAATGAAATAATGGATCCAGGCAATAGTCATCAATGGCTGCTAACACTGTTAGATGAAAGACCGATAAGGAAAATTGACGGTAGTGGATGACAGCACCGCAAGTGAAAGTCGCTCAGTCGCGTCCGACTCTTTGCGACCCCATAGACTATACAGTCCATGGAAGTCTCCAGGCCAGAATACTGGAGTGGGTAGCCTCTCCCTTCTCCAGGGGATCTTCCCAACCCAGACACCACCACAAACCACCGATCAAACTTAGTCACCAAGAGTGGAACAGTCAGACATCCTGTTCCTCCTGGAGTGATGCAAAATATACAGCATCATACCCTAACACAATGTATAAGAAATATATTGTATGTTGATTTTCACATAGAAATAAGGATGAGTCCTCTCTCTATACACACACACACTACAGCATCATCTAGGGAGTATTCATGGAAAAAATTTTCAGACCATAATCAAATCAATTTTCTAGATCTAACTAAACACCATGGGGATACCATTAGCCAAATCCTAAATAAAGGAAGTTCTATAGGATTTATGACCTAGTTCCTTCCTCAAATAAAAGTCAAGAGGAAAGAAACGAAACGCAGGGTAATGTTATAGAGTAAAAGTACTCCTCCCCTGGAGGAGGAAATGGCCACCCACTCCAGTATTCTTGCCTGGAGAATCCCATGGATGGAGGAGCCTGGCAGGCTACAGCCCAAAGGGTCACAAAGAGTCGGATACTACTGAACGACTAAGTGTATACATACATACCCATATTTATGTTCACCTTGATTTTTGCTGAACATTTGTNTTTTTTTTTCTGTTTAAAGTGCTCAAGATGAGTGGAAGAGGAGAAGGAGGGCAGCAGCAGCTGCTGCACTCAAAGTTTTTGGCTGGGTTTGTCTGCCACATTGAAAAGAATGAAGTTGAGACAAATGCTGACACTTTTGTTTACATGGGTTTTGTTTCCTTTTTTTTTTCTTTTCTTCTTTCTTATTGTCTCTCTTATATTTTTCATCACTTTCTTTTTGTTCTTTTTTTAGGGGATTATCTGAGAGAATAAACTTCAGCTGTGTTTTAATCTAGCTTCGTTCTAGCCTAAAAACGACTTTAAGTGTAATTGCTTAATGTTGTTTTGATACTGAGATACCATGAATCTATGACTGATGCACAGTGTATTCAGATCCGCACAGGGAAGCAACTCTCCCTGGCTGTTGAATTCTCAGCATACGCTTTCACTGTCAAATGAATGCAGAAAATGGATATTGGGATTGATACCATGGACTTATTTTTCTGTTTAAGGAGAGGATCCAGTAGACTTATGTATGCCTCTGTGTGTGCGTGTGTGTGTGTGTGTGTGTTTGACATCTGAGGTTTACATTCTTTTAAAAGAATTTTATCTTTCCCTTTGTAGAATCAGCGTGGGAGAAATTGTAACGAGAAACCAACAAATGTCAGGAAAAGAAAATTCATTAACAGAGATCTGGCTCATGATTCAGAAGGTGAGGTTTGATTTAGAGCTGAATTCCCCCTCGTTACCTGTACTTCCCACCCTCATAAAGAAGAGAAGCATTCAGTCTTACATTAAGAATAATAAACTTTCAAATGACTGCATTTAAGCAAGACTTGTATTTGGAGCAATTAATGTGATGTGACAGTTTGCTGTTTTATGGCCCTGTCACAAACTAATGAAAGAAGGAAATAATAACTTAAGAGTGACATCCTTCTTTTAACCATTTTGTGTTTAAATACCTTTGTCCATATGGCATATAAGTAATCCCCTACACTAAGGTAACAATTTGAAAATATCCAACACAGAGGAACAAATTAGACAGCTTAATTACTCTTTTCTCCTGCATTAGAAGTTGAGCAATAGAAGTGACTGTTTGGTTTCCCATCTCCTTACACTAAACCATATACTGTTACCGAACTTTTCAGAGATGGTTTTGATGACCGTATGGTGTGGTCATAATATCTTGTTTATAGGCCTTTTAAGTGGTCAGTGAATCATAATTAAGGCCTAATTAATAATTGTAATACATATTTAGGAAATTAAGTTGCAGATTCTTTCTATAAACTGTTGATAGGAGGTCAATATGTTATCAATTATTCCAGCCATATGGGGGCATTCATAATAAACTTAATAAACTTAGATTAAATTATCAAAGTTCAGTTTGCCATTTAGATTAGGTATATTGAATTCTCGAGCTTCTTCAAATCTTCATATAAATAGAAATAAGTTGCACATACCTCTCCCTCCTCAGTGACAGAATACACAGTTTCGGACTTGATAATAAGCAGGTGCCAGGGAGTTATCTATTTACTTTTGTAAACCTATTAGTGTAGAAGTTTTCTTCTAAAATCTTGTATTTAATAGTTGTCCCTTTGAGTTTTGAAGCATTGAACCTCAAAACATATAGTACTTTGAGAATTATACCATGTACTGTTAAATCTTTGATAGAAGATTTGGAAGACAGAAATAAAGTGTTATTTAGTCTTTCTGATTTTTCCCCTACCACTATTTTAGCAAGAATTGAATATGTTTAAAAAAGTTACTGAGAATAGACACACCTTTATCTCAACCTTTTTTGAGTTCTACTGTAAGTGTGTTGTTTAAGGTNTGATAGAAGATTTGGAAGACAGAAATAAAGTGTTATTTAGTCTTTCTGATTTTTCCCCTAGCACTATTTTAGCAAGAATTGAATATGTTTAAAAAAGTTACTGAGAATAGACACACCTTTATCTCAACCTTTTTTGAGTTCTACTGTAAGTGTGTTGTTTAAGGTTTCTAGGCTTATTTATTAAGCTATGTGTTAAAAGGGGGTTAAAAAAGATGCTGAGAAGCATTGCTTAGTAGGCATCAAAATGGGCAGGATTATTGGTATAATTAAGTTATGAACCCTCATTTCTTTATTGATGCCCCTCCCCAAATTAAATTGATCTATAGGACTAATTTCATGACAAACATTTCTATTTAATGTCGCCTAAAAGGTTTTCAAATCTTTTGTTTATGTCTTTGACTTGTTTTTTAGAACTCTTTCAAGATCTAAGTCAATTACAGGAAACATGGCTTGCAGAAGGTAAGGCAAAAAAATTGCTTTCAAAGGAGGGGAAAAGCAACTCTAGAAGGGAAAGATTAAAAAAAAAAAAATTTTTCAAATCTTTTGTTTATGTCTTTGACTTGTTTTTTAGAACTCTTTCAAGATCTAAGTCAATTACAGGAAACATGGCTTGCAGAAGGTAAGGCAAAAAAATTGCTTTCAAAGGAGGGGAAAAGCAACTCTAGAAGGGAAAGATTAAAAAAAAAAAAAGTCCTGAACTTGCTGTCTTAATGTTCAGCCCAATTAATTGAGCTCTAAAAGAGCCACCTCATGTGTCATGCATACATTAGAGCCTCTGATGAGTTTGTCTTTGGGGAATCTGGGACTGCACTACCCAGTGTCATCACAAATTACCAGGAGAAATTGCTTCCAGCTCACAATCACATCTGCTTTTGGCAAGAACTAATGCACCAAGACTTCAAGTTCTAAGCCTCTGTTCAGATTTTAATTGCAATTGATCAGGTTTATATTATTGTACCTCGAGAGACCTCCTAGAGCCAGAACCGGGCTTGCTGTTTCCTTTAGAGCAGCGCATATCATTATTTGGTGTTCTGGTGGAGGACTTTTCTGATGGCAGAAATTAGTTTCACTGGGTTCATCGGGACGGGATGCTTCAAGATTTAAGTGCAAGTGTCTTCTTTCCACCTTGCTCACAACACAGAACGTTAGGTGTGTATCCAATGCTAAGGATATCTATGGCTTTAAAATAAATCTTAGGGGGACTGGAAGATTTTTAAAATGTTTTCTGTGTGTTACTATGATGTGATGTTTGTTGAAATTGACTTTTGCCATTTTATTGCTTGTATTAGGATTTATTTAATGTAGCAAGGAGACATTTAAAGGCATTGCTTTTAATTTTGATTGCTTTTTGATAACATTTTGTGTTGCCATATATTGTATCTTTTATTGTGTGAAACTTTATAGGAACGAGGAGATACTGCTTCAGCACAGCTTTATGCAACTTGAGATTTGTCTAATGTTGTGGGACTTTTGTTGGTGTCTATAATTTGAAATTTTTCCTTTGGATTTGTTATGCTAAATGTGAAATAATAATTTTATTATATTATGTGTCTTGTGGGAAACACAAAGAAAATTATAGATATTTAAGCATTGAATACAGTTGTGTTATTTCTATCTTTACATTATATGGGAAACATGCAATTTTTGGAACAGATTTTTTTAAAGATGGTTCAAAGAAGAGAGAGGGTCTTTGAAATGGAATTGAGCATTGCTGTTGCTACTTTGAGGCAGACTGCTGTGTTTTTTCGGGTGGTCTTGCTTGTAGTTGATCAAATTGCTGTTAGCATGTAAAATAAGTTTCTTTGTGTTGCTGATATCCTAGTTTTTCCAAAGAACTCCTACAATCTTTATGAAGCTTTTAAGTTAAATAATAGCTTTTCCAGGAGCCCTTTGAAAGAATGATTGTACTTGTATGTTAATGAAAGTTTTAGTTATATTTAAAGGTCATTGTGCTTGTCTCTGTAAATGAAACTGCAATAGATTACTTATTATTGCAACATAAACCATATATTCAAACATAACTTTCTCAGCAAAAATCTGCACAGAGGCTCTTGCATGAACTTTTGTCTGTTAAGTTTTGCAGAGTTGAAGGTTGTAAGAACATTACATTTATGAGGGAATTTATTTGCTTTTCCAAAATACCTTCTAATATCTATTTTAATTGTTCTAAAAGGTTTGTTGGTTCTTAAGGTGTTTAAGTCTCACTGACTCCAAATCAGTGCACTTGCTGGCAGATTTTGAATGTGCATAGCAACTCTGTTCCTGGAATTTAAAAATGTGGAACTGTGACAGACTCTTACCATTTTTAATCACTTTCAGTGCAGTGTTTCACTTTTGACTTGTTCTGTTTCTTTATTACTCAGATAAGTGATTTGGTAGTTTATCTGAGTTTATTTTAAAACTCGGTGCCGAATATTCTTACCTGTGATAATTAACTTAACCTATAAATTGGATCTGAAGATTTAGTTTTCTATGAAATAAACCTAGAAAGTGATTGATATATTTGAAAGAACATGAATTTTTACTTGGAAAAGAATTTATAAGCTTAAATAAGTTCAGGGATTAATCCCCGGAGTGTTTTATTGAATAACCAGGTGGGCTTCTTTTACAAACCATGAATAAGACTGTATTTTAGAATAATTTAATTTTATGATGATATAAGCATTAACAGTAACTTGATTTTTAAAAAATCTTAATAGTAAGAAGAAAGGTGAATTTTTCTTTTTATTATTTATTAATGGGCTGCACATTTTTATTTTTAGCAATTTTACGTAATTATGATATTTGCATTAGCATTTTAACTTATTCTACATCTTGATCAACATTAGCTGAGATCTCAAAGTTACGTTAGTTTATTCGTTGCTAGCTAGATCTGTTCATTTATGTCCTTCTGGACATCCAGAAATTAAACATTGCCAAGCTGTCAGACTGTGAACCATTTACTTAGTTCTTTTCATAATGTTTTATCTCTAAGAAGGATACCATAGAATTTAAGGCATCTTGACCCTTTAAAAAAAAAGATCATAAGCAATTAACCAAGTGTCTCCCCTGAGTAAGAATCCCATTGGAAAGTTAAACAGATCTAAAAATTTACTAGACAGGAAAGTCAAGTTAGTTCTGATGTGTCATAGGAATTAAAAAAAAAAAAATCAGAGTCCCTAAATACTTGGGAAATAATACATTATCTCAGGTTTAATTTGTTTTTTCCCTATAAGACTTTTTATAAAGTAGACCCAAAGTGCACCATGAATTAGTCATAAGTAAATTATTATATATTATGAAATGTGTTATATGTCCAAGGAAAAATTTGGGGTAGATAAAGCAGGATTTGTATGAGGGTGAGGTTGGAACCATTCTTTTTGGTTCACTAAAGTGTTCTGCAAAAAATATACTTCCACGCCCCCCACCCCACAATTTCTGAACAGAGATCAAAAATATGTTTTTGAAGAATATAACTTTATATTAGTATCACTTTTGAAGTACTAACATTGCAGTTTCAAGGTTTGTGTTTTTTTAACATATATGCCACACTTTAATCACATCTCATTCTGAAGAAAATTGAAAAGGTAATGTCTTCAGTGGCCACAGTAGCAGTTAAAAAATGGAGAATGTGCTTATTTAAAATTTTGCCAAAGCCACTTACTTATGTTGTCAATTTCCATGTACAAATCTTTATTGATTCTTTGACTTTTGAATTAGATTGCCATTGACAGAAAGGCAGCTCCAATTATTTGATCTATGAAATAATGAGTTCAAATGTCCATTCTAATAACATCTTGGTAACATGCTTTTTTAGTGGTGCTTTAAGGAAAGATATCCTAGTAATTCATCGTTAAAATGAAACCTTTTATATGTGGAGGACAGAAAAAGAAGGATGTAGAAGTGAGTTAAAAGAGGCTCACATTTTTAAAAGTTACTCATTAAAGCTTATCTGCTAACACAACTAAGAGAGAAATGATACATTTCATATGTAGCTAATATAAATATATAGCAACTTTTGAGTGTTATTTTTGATGTTGGTTTAGATGTCCGTGAGGTTTCCTTTCAAGTTTTAAGGATAAATGTCAACAATGATTCGCTCCTATCAGGGCAGAATGTTTTTCAGTTGTGATGTAAGTTAAATTTCATGCTGCCATGACACTTGAGTCAAAGTTGTATCTCTAAAAATAACTCTTCTACACTAAAGGTTATTATTACCTCATGCCCTTGTGCAGATAAGCTTTTTCCTTTTGTTTTCTGTGACCTTCCATTAATAATCAGGTTTGCTGAAAAGCAGAGATATCATCGTATCTCCTCAACTTTAGTGGTGAATACTAAATTTATATTCAAAATCATTTATCATGAATTTCCTTAAATGATATGTTGTTACTCAATATGCATAGTGTCACCCACAATACAAAGCTATTACAATGCATTCATTTTTATTTTTCAAAAATTAGACTTTCTTTTTGAAATCGAACATAAATTGAATATGTACTCATAGATTTTTTTTTTTTTTCCTCCATGTGATGCAGTTAGGAGAAAAGGCTTAAAAACTTCATTATTTTGTGTGGTTTAAAAAAAAAAAAAAGAGGAATTGAGAATTAGACATTAAATTACAGAAGTCCATACTATTTCTTAGTGTTGAGCAAGAGTCATTGTGATGGGGCAAGAGGGAGCCACTGCCCGTCTTTTTCTCGTATCACAAAATACTCTAAACTATGAAACAAAGACTTCTTGTTTGGACCTGATTAAGGGATAGCAGTTGGAATAAACATATTCTGTGTATCAGCATTTATTGACAGTATATAAATGCATTTCATCTAGAATCTATTTGCAAAATAGAAATATTTGTTAAAAATAAAATTTGGATTTCGTATAGCCTAGATATAGTTTTTCCAGAAGGTCTTAATTTATGTTAATGAAATTACTAAGCTAATTCAGTTACAGAAAAGGTGTACTTTCTTAAATTCATAGGAAAACTTTATTCCCTTTGACTGGTATGCAACATTGTAATTAAAATAATAATAATAACAATAATAATAGAAGTCAGCTCCCAGTACCTTACAAAAATGTTTTGCTAACAGCAACAGCTCTGAGCTACGCTTAAGTTTTCAAACCTCTATATAAGTTAAAGTTAGGAAATTGAAGTTGATTTGAGGCTAAAAACAACTGAAAGTTTCTGTTTTCTTTCTCTTTGAGCATACAGAAAGCATGACTTTATCAATATTAAAGATTTTTCTGCCATGGAGGAATAGCCCCTTTTTTGGGCTGTTTAAATATATTTATACTTCTGCATTAATTAATGCTTATACATTGGTACAATCATTTTAATGTTAAAAGCGGATGTGGTGTAAAACCTGGCTTAGAGGATTCATGATTATTTCGTTCCATGGCCTGAAGCTTCATTGTAGGATTAAACAAAATACGACTGTATGAGGGTTGATTTTCTTGTTGTTTTATTTAAGAGAAAATTTAAATTTCTTCAGAGAAACTTGTTTCTTAACCTGTGAGAGGGAAATGCTATGAAGTTAAGCAATAGACTATTATAATCTTAAAATAAAAAGAGCATTTAAAAAATAAGCAAGAAAAAAAGGCATTTCTTTAATGCTTTGTCATTTTTCCCTTTTCTCTTTCCTTCCATCCTTCCTTCATCCGTCCGTCCATCCATCCATCCGTCTTTCCATCTTCTTAGTTTTATACATTCAAGTTTCTGTGACAAGTTACCCTATAAAGCAGGATGGATTAAATATATGTAAATGTATATATGGATTTCATTTTGTCAGTTATTTAAACATATACCTTAATGGATCTGAACTGTATTTGAGATAGAGCAGTAAAATTGGTGTGTTTATATTGCAAGTTCAAGTTGACTTGCCTTAACTCTCTGGAAGGGTGTGACATGAAAAGATTGCGGTTGAGCCACATGGCTCATGCTGGACTGTGTTTTTGTGAATGGAGGCAGAACTCCAGTTCTGCCTGCTTGTCTGGAGGAATTGCCGAGGAGATCAGCTGTCTCATTCACGGGCAGAAAGAATGACTCATACATCTTCCGCCTTGTTTGGCTCCAGGTCATTGTTACAGTGGATAGAACTGGTTTTAATTAAATATTAACCCCTTTTCAACTTCACATTTGTTTCATTTGTAAGTTTTCCACTTTTCCCCTAGCTTTAGAAGAAAACCCAACAGGCGCCTAGTTTGTAAGAATAAGACGGTTTTTTCTTGTCTGCAGCTAAACTTGGAAAATATTTCAACATTCACCTTTTCTTAAGTAATGATTACTGCTTTATTTGAACGTTAAAAGCAAGCACAAAAGAGAGACAAACTGTTTAAAAATTGTCTGCTCTCCATCTCACCCCCCTGCCTAGGCAATGTTAGTTAAGAAAGTATATATTAAAATTCAAAATAAGGATTAATGATTCTGTGACATCAAGATTGTCGTTAATATTTTCATGATTTTCTTTCTCATAATATATATTGCAATGTAATAAAAAAGACAAGGAGAGCGGGGGGGGGGAGGAAAACAAACAACTTTCGATGATCATCTAGGTAAAGCAAATAGCTGAGAGTGCACATACTACGCTTTTAAAGCCGAAGTCCTGAGACTTGATGGCAGCTTGTCTATTAATGTGCAATGAACTGACAGAAGCGCTCCAGCTATTACCAATAAAATCCACGTGCTTCATCTTCTTGAAAGCCTTTTATTGGTCTTTTGGTGTATACTTTCTCTTCCCCTTTCTTATTCTTCCTCTTCCTCCTTAATTACAGAGTGTGGGAAAACATTTTCATTCCCCAAAGGTGATTATTCCAAGCATAGTTTATAATAGATAGTAGTAAAATAACTACATATATATATATATATATAATGTACATTTAGTTTGGCCTCTATTGTTAATTTTCCTCTTTGGAGTGGGTATGGCTTGCCACAAATTTTCAGGCAGCTGTAGTTTGCTACTTCATAGCATTTTCGTGAATGGAGGCAAAAAAGGAAATGTATAATACGAGTGTGGCAATACTTTGTCATATTTCCCTTGCCCAGATCCAACTTGTGTTTTTCGTTAGCTGCTTTCCTTCGACTCTAACTTGAAATTAGAGATAGACTGAAGCCTTTGTCTATTTAAGTGGCATGCTGCTTCATTTGGTCTATTCGGTTTCTTAAGATTAGCTTCTGTGAAAATGTGAGTCATATGTTTTTTGTTAAAATTCTGTAATCTGTTCAGGCATAAGTGTGAAGTATTTATTCAGTATGTTAAGGAGTTAGACTAGAAATAGCAATTCTTATTCTTTTTACAAAATTGTTAGCATGTAGCTATTTTCTGTCTCTGTGAGGTATAACTTCTGATTTCTTCTTTTCCCAAAGTTTTGCCTCTGCCTCCCTCCACTGTCAACAACCTTCCTCTCACCCGCACCCCACACATATGCCAACATATACTACTTACCCATCAGTTATTTTTATATCTCTCTTGTGATGTATATCATGGAGTTGTAAGTTTGTCTTATGATAGTAGGAAAAAAAAAAAGTTTGGCCTTTAGGACATTCATACCAGCATATTCTGTTACAAATATATTTGTTACTCACTTTTTAACTATTCCTGTAAAGGGTTATTACGTTTTTACTAGATTCTTGTAAATGTTGGCTTTTTAAAAGCATAGTAATTGCTGTGGTTGATAACTTTGCATCTCAATGGTTATCTCTGTTTAGCTATTAATTTAGAGCAAAAACCAAAACGTGTAGTTATGATAGAAAAAGGGTATAGGATTTGATTCTGTCTGCCCACTGTCATTTATTAAATAAAAATCTAAAACATTTTTGTACTGTTTTTGGTGAAAACACTTTAAAGGACATTTGTCTACATAAGTTGTGAGTCTTTGAGAAAAATGAGGCTTACTGCAATGTCAAAAAATGATTATAACCAAGAGAATACTAATGTACAAATTTTAGCTGTGATTTTTTTTCCATCTCCAATCTAATTCATTAGAAGTGAAAATACTAAACTTGCATTGTAGTGATTTCAGTAGTACTTGTGTGTGAAAGGAAAAAAATGGTAGGCGGTGGAGGTTTGGGAAGAAGAAAATATGTAACATTTTTTGAGTATCTGGTATTGTGACTGGCATTGTGTTTAGACTATTTCATTTAGTCTTCATGAAAAATATGTGTTATCACTGTTAAACTGATGACTAAAATGGAGTTCAAACAATGTTGCACAGTTTACTCAGCAGAGCACAGAAAAATGATTTGAAAGTTGCTTGATTTGGTTAACCTTGGTATCAGATGTTAGTGGAACCTGAAGCAAATACACCTTTTCCTCCAGTACAGGCTGGTGAAATAGGCATCAGTTCTAATTTGGAAAAAAAGTTCTTAATTTGTCTCATTTCTTTAGTGGCAGGGAATGTAATTTATCTGTAATAAACTTAAGTATTGGTAAACAGAATAAAGTTGTTAGAAAATAGTTGAATGTCCTGCTGCGTATATTTTGGCAATTTGCAAGATTATCATTTGTTCTGCTCTTGATATATAACAAATTTTTTTCAACAAANTGTCTCATTTCCTTTAGTGGCAGGGAATGTAATTTATCTGTAATAAACTTAAGTATTGGTAAACAGAAGAAAGTTGTTAGAAAATAGTTGAATGTCCTGCTGCATATATTTTGGCAATTTGCAAGATTATCATTTGTTCTGCTCTTGATATATAACAAATTTTTTTCAACAAATATGTTTTTTAAAATCCTATTGAATAAGCTGACACACCAGACATTTGAATTGTGTGTATGTTGTGTTTCTTTCTTATATAGAATTCTTTAAATATCGAATTTCTCTTTATATGGATGTTTTTTCTTAACTCTTTTACCGACCCAAAACTTTTTCCACAAAGACTGATTATTTTCATAAGAATTCCTCATATAGAATAGATACTTAAAAAAAATTACATCTGTTTTAATATGACTTGATTAGATAAGTTTCAGGATTAGGTAATATTAATGAAATAATACTAGCCAATCAGATTATACCTAAGTTAATTAGGATGGTAACTCATTATATTTTTGCCAAATTAATAATGACCCCACTTTTATGTAGTTTGTATGTGTGTAATTGTGCATATTTTTGTGTGTATATGGAAACTTGTTTTTGTAATATTATGTCAGTTTGGAATAGGTTATTTTGATGCCTGAATTAACTCTGATAAAAATATTCCAGAAGTAAAAAATATACTTCTGTTTTGATTGCTGAATACATTAAGTTCTTGCTATTCATTGTTTTATTCCTTTACTAAAGACAGGGAAGTCATTTGACATTATGACTGATGAAATAGTGATATTCTTTTTGTTAGTGTTGAATGGTCACCTGGAAAATATTGTGAATAAAAATATGAGGTTTATTTTTATTAATTGTTATTTTTATGATTGTGACCATAATCATTGAGATATAATATTTTATTCCATATGACCAAAATCAATGACTGTCTTTCATGTAAAAAACTTCATCACATATTTTGGCCAAATTTAAGGCAAATGTTAATTATGGTAGTCTAGCAGTAGGCCAAACACATCAAAAACAGACATTTCTAAAAGGCAGAGGGGTTTGTGTAATAACTACACATCGTTTGAAACAATTCTGTGATAAATTTAAATGGGCTGCTTAAACATCGGCAGTAGGCGAATTAAAATACTTCTTACTCCATTCTTGCCAAAAAACTGCAGCTAATAGAATTCCTATAGCTGCTTTTATTTTCATGTTTCTTTTATTTCCGTGTGGCAAGTGAAATGCAGAGGAACTACAAATGCCACCATTTTATTGCTGATATATATGTTTTCTGGTTGACGTTGATGATTGCTTCTATTTCCCTTCTTGAAATTTTGCTGTCAATACCATTTGAAATAGGAGCTCACTGGCAAATAATCGTAGGCTTGGTCTCAACCTAAAAATAATCTCCCATGAGAGATTTTACTTGACATTCTTTACGCTTTGGCAGTCTCGCTCTTAATTTTTTTTCTTTTCTTTTTTTTTTTTTAGACATTTCTAAAAGGCAGAGGGGTTTGTGTAATAACTACACATCGTTTGAAACAATTCTGTGATAAATTTAAATGGGCTGCTTAAACATCGGCAGTAGGCGAATTAAAATACTTCTTACTCCATTCTTGCCAAAAAACTGCAGCTAATAGAATTCCTATAGCTGCTTTTATTTTCATGTTTCTTTTATTTCCGTGTGGCAAGTGAAATGCAGAGGAACTACAAATGCCACCATTTTATTGCTGATATATATGTTTTCTGGTTGACGTTGATGATTGCTTCTATTTCCCTTCTTGAAATTTTGCTGTCAATACCATTTGAAATAGGAGCTCACTGGCAAATAATCGTAGGCTTGGTCTCAACCTAAAAATAATCTCCCATGAGAGATTTTACTTGACATTCTTTACGCTTTGGCAGTCTCGCTCTTAATTTTTTTTCTTTTCTTTTTTTTTTTTTTCCCTTCAGCTCAGGTACCTGACAATGATGAGCAGTTTGTGCCAGACTACCAGGCTGAAAGTTGTAAGTACAGTATGACTCATCTCTTGAGTTTGTCTCTGTTTCCTCCCCTTACTCGTTCTCTGAGCTTGGTCTCCTCTTCCAGTGTCTGTTCTCGGTTCTGTGTCCGTGCCTTTTCAGCTTACAATCACGAGGTAACTGTATTTGTCTGGCTGTGACAGCAGAATTCCTCTGTGATCTGAACAGAGCTTGGGAAAACTGGCTGGGCTTAAAAGAGGATCCTGTTCCCTATTCGGTTAATATCCTTGGAGGAGAAGCAGGGTGCAAGCCATGAATGGTCAGGTGTTTACTTTCAGCTTTTCAGTGGGTCCACCTGGAAAAGTCTGAATACTGATGGGAGACAGTCAGTAGTTAAAATCCTGATGAGATTTGCTGTATGATGTAAAAGTTTTGGAACAATCATTCTTTGGCTTATTGTATTATTTTACATTAATGAGCATTCACTTGCTTGGATTTCATTTTTATCTTCATTATTTGCTTCCTGGACACAGTGACACAAATGAAAGTTGCCATTGGCTTCCCTTAGAATCCCTTCAGTGTTTCTTTCCCCGAGCCTCAGTCCAGGGCCTTTCAGAGGATGCAAGAGAAGTGATTCAGGGGTTCTACCCCTCTAATAGCCCAATGAGCCTTTTGCCTGTATAAACGTGGTTGTCTCGGGGTTTACTTCTGATATTTATGGTTTGCCTCTATTAGTAAACTGCAGCTATTGGCCTGAGATATGAATAGTAAAGAAAAGGGTATAAATGCCATCCTGATTTTAAAACTGATCTAATACATTTTGTTCTCGTATTAATTTTTTATTTAAAATTTTTTTTAAATGAACATGGCGTACCCTGCCTTAGTTTTATTTTACTTTTTATTTTTTTTATCGTTTTTGGCTTTTATCGTTTTATCGTTTTGTGCCTCATGTGGGATTTTAGCTCCCTGACCAGGGATTGAACCTGTATCTGTTGCATTGGAAACAGGAAGTCTTAACCACTGGACTGCCACAAAAGTGTCATTTTTGTTCTTTTAGCACCATTTAAAGCTCTAACTTGTTTCATTTTTCCAGACCATTGACAGTTTCACAGGAGGCAGTAGCAAGAGCAACAACAGATGCTTAATACCTTATAACTTATCAAACTCGTATTTTCACGCCTAATATCATAAATCTAATACAAATACCTACGTTTCTTTGAGTAACAGATGTTTGTGTGCAATGTTTTCAACTTTTATGTTTGAAATCTTCTATTTCCCAGGTGTCAAGGGTTGTAAGAGGTTTCTTCCAGATTCTCTCCCATTTTACATAGCTTAGTTCAGCATCATTAAAATTCTTTTTCATTTGTGGTAAAATATATGTATTCCAGAAAATTTATCTTTTGACCCATTTTTAAGTGTGCAGTGTGGGGCTTCCCTGGTGGCTCAGATGGTAAAGAATCTGCTTGCATTGTGGGAGATGTGGGTTCAGTCCCTGGGTCAGGAAGATCCCCTGGAGAAGGGCATGGCAACCCACTCCAGTATTCTTGCGTGGAGAATCCCATGGACAGAGGAGACTGGTGGGCTGCAGTCCATGGGGTTGCAAAGAAGTGAACACAACTGAGTGAGTAACACTTAGGGGCAGTCACACTGTTGTGCAAAGATGAACACTATTCATCTGAACTTTCTCATGATCTCTGCTGAAACTCTCTACTGTACTTACTAAAAATTAACTCCCTACTTACCCTACCCCCAGCCCCTGATACCTGCTATTCTATCAATTTAACTTTTAATCTGAGAAAATAGTTATGTGCTATTTGGTGTCTGAATATAGTTATTAGACATAGGATTTCCAGAAACCTATTCAGCTAAGATACAGACCTTCGTTAGAGACGCTCAGAAATTCCCAGAAAGATGATGGCTAAGGATAACAGTTTGGCAAGGTTTCCCCTTTGATAAAGTGTAGGAAGAAAATAGTCACATTGCTGCATGTCCTTTCCTGTTAGGAACCAGAGTCCTTTCTAAATACTCTACCTGTCATCTGAGTGGGAGAGTTAGTCTCCTGGAGTCACTTTATATCTGAAAAAATTGGTAATTTTAATACTCTGCTCCCTGGTGGCTCAAACTGTAAAGAATCTGCCTGCAATACAGGAGACCCGGGTTCAATCCATGGGTCAGAAAGATCCCCTAGAGAAGGGAATGGCAACCCCCTCCAGTATTCTTGCCTGGAGAATTCCATGGACAGAGGAGTCTGGTGGGCTACAGTCCATGGGTCACAAAGAGTCAGATAGAACTGAGTGACTAACCCTTTCCCCTTTCACAAATGCTTAAAGATAACTGTTTACACCTTATTTCCCCTCTCTTAGTTTTTCATATTCTTGGTTAATTCATCTTCTTGAACTCAGTTCTCTTGGTTCACAGCATATGATTATTTTTCTTTCTCTTTTTACTCCTCTGATTACTCGTTGGAGAAGGCAATGGCACCCCACTCCAGCATTCTTGCCTGGAAAATCCCATGGGCGGAGGAGCCTGGTGGGCTGCAATCCGTGGGGTCGCTAAGAGTCGGACACGACTGAGCGACTTCACTTTTCACTCCTCACATCACTTATCTACCTTCTCTCTCTTGCCCAGGGTTTTGTTTGTAAGCCTTTCCTCTTCTTTTTCATATGCCGTGCCTGCACAGTTCCATAGACCAACAGTCTATATCTGTACCGTTCAGTATAGTAACCACCCACCACATTCGTTACTGAGCACTTGAAATGTGGCTAATGGGTCTGAAGAAATTAATATTTACTTTTTGTGATTTTAAATTTATGTGAACACGTGGCTATCGGCTACTGTAGTGGTCAGCACGGTTCTGTTGAAATAGGTCTCCTAAAATGCTTATTGTAGTGTTGGTCTCCAGTCTGCTCCTGTCTATTGAATATCTGCCCCTGATCCACCACTGGGGTCCTTCTGCAAATTAGAACTACATAGCATCTCTGGACTCTTCCCTTCTGCCCTCAGCTGAGCATCAGCATAAAACACCGTTTATGCAACACCCCCTGTTTTCACTGTGAGGCTTCACTGCGAGTTCACATTCACGAAGGCCAACAGTGAAATCTTTCATTTTTTTCTGCCCAGCATCTCTCTTCAACTTCTTTTGCCTAAGCTGATGACATCACCAATCCAAGCTGAAAACCTTTAATTTATCTTCAGTCCCTCCCAAATCTTTATCATCACTCCCTTTGGTTACCAAGTTGTTAATTCTACCTCTCCTCTCAGGAGTATCTTAATTTCATGGTATCATTTCCATTTCTCTTTCACTACCTTAATTCACGCCCATATTCTGCCTCCACTGAACTTGTGAATCAGCCTTTCTATGGGGGCTCTCGCCTTCAGGTTTCCGTCCATTCTGCTCTCTGCAGTGATACTGACACACAGCCATCTGACTTTGTTAATTTTCTTTGAACTTTCAGCACAAAATTCTAATTTAGCTGTACAGGACATTACCATGTCCTGGGCCTTGGCTACCTTTTTGGTTTTAACTGTTGCTTTTCTAGTACCCTGTCCCTCCCCATTCTCTAAACCTGAAGCTTTCTAATTTTTCAGTTCCCTCAAAGAGTGAGCCCTTTTATGCCTCTTTACCTTTGCACATGTTCATTTTGTTTATAATTTTTAAGATCTTTCTTTGCAGTCTGGGGCATCTCCAGCTTCAGATTCAGCTGAGACTTCATCATACCGAGATCTTTCTTGACCTTTCTTTGCATCCTTAGCCTGCAGAGTTAAGACTCATGACATCTTGTATGTTTCATTTATTATTATATCTTGGATACATGTCAGTAAGACTGTGAACTTCTTGAGGATTAGGAGCATGTCATATTCAGTATGCCTGGCCTGTTTTAGAAGCACAGGAAGTAAAATTGTCATAACCACGATCAGCGTCTTAGTGCTTATTTTCATTCAAGTATTTTCAAAGTCCCAATTCCCTTAAGGTATAAACATATGATCGTGCCTTAAAGAATATATATAGCTTTCATCTGGAAGACATGCCGAAACCATGAATGTGTAGCCAGGCATTTTCAGAATGCTGAAATTTTCCTTCAATTAGTGAATATTTACAGTTTAACAAATATGGCTCTGGGACTTCTGAATAAAGAACGTCATTATAAAGGGAAACCTATAAACATGAGTAAAAATAAATCTGAAAGAGTCTACTAAAAAAGAAAGTAGAAGTGCAGTTTATTCAAGTTTCATTGAAATAAAAGACTATTGTTCTGATGATGGTGACCAGCTAATTTCAGTCTTTGCTGAGGATGGAACAAGAGGGATATAATTTTAAAAGAGGAATAAGAGATATGGATTAGATTCTAAAGAAGATTTCTGGGTGGAGAAGTTTATCAAATATTGGAACTGAAAGGCTATATTGTCTTCTAAATGCCCTTTATAAATGTTTGATACTTGTCTGTCTGGAGAAGATTAGTGGGGCAGAAGGACCCTATCTCTAGGAGTAGAAAGAAGCTACATCCTCTCTGTGTGGCCCATCTATTCATTCTATGGGGCTATTTTTTTTCCATTGTGAATAATCGGATTTCCTTACATACCTCAATCAAATAAAATGCTTCTGTTTTTGCTTTTATTGCTTTAGCTGTTTGGTAAATGTAGGCTAGATGAATGAATGGGGAATTTCTGCCCAACTTTGTATTATAGAACATACGTTTGACTGTAACACATATAAACATATGTAGCAGAGTAGTGACCAGAGCATTCAAAAAATCTGAAAAAGGAAATTAAACTGTAACACTTGGGTGTTTTTCTACAAATTTTCCTGAGCATTCCTTATTTTTGTTTATAAAGTATTTCACTCAGAAACCTGGAATTTTAATGATGTCATGCTATCGTCTGGTAACCTTTCAAGGATGCTGACTTTCGAATCATATATAGACATTAAAAACAAGTGAAAACAAACAAAAAACCGCCTACAGGCCCATCCTAGGAAATGAATGGATGCTAAGAAAAACAGTTACGTGGCTTGAACAAATTGTTTCTTAGAAATGAGTCCAGAATTCAGACATTGCTGACAAAAACAGAATAACTATAGGATATACTTTCATCCAGATGAAGTAGAATTATACTCTTTAGAAAAGAGAATTGAAAGAGTCTTTAGAATATAGGTCAACCTTATGTTTCCAAAGTAGATACAAATTTGTGTACACCTTGAATTTTTGTAAATCATGTGTTTTAAATATAATACATTGATAACCTTATATTTTAAACAAAATATTTTTATATAGCTAATCCTTTAAAATCTACCACCCTTCATTTTCTTCCTTTACAAAGTTGTGTTATTATTTTTCTAACTAGCTTGTTTCCATTTGATGACGTTAGTTCTTTTTATGTTTCCTCTACAGTGATTCACACAATAGATGATGTTCACATTTACATTTTATGTTCTTCCAGAACATTCCCACGGGTATAGCCAGGATTAGGCACAATTCCCAGTAGCACAATTCCTTCTAACTATACTTCTTTCCTTTATACCCAAGAAAAAACACTGGAATGCAAGTCAATTAGAAGGATGTCATTAAAGCAATAATATTGCCTAGATTCTTCTCTGGTTTATTTATGAAAGTAAATATAAAAAGGTTGCAATTTTCTTTACTTTAACTGAAATTTGTAAGACAATAATACTATTGACCCATTCAGAACATAAAGACAAACCAGTGTGTGGGGACCTAACTGTTTAAAGTTATTATTATATGGGTGATACTTTGTGTATGTAAATTAAATTCATAGCTGCACTTCATTTTCTTAGAATTTTTTTTTTTTTTTAAGAATAGCACTTTGGATCCCTTTTGCAGTGAAGTGGAGATAAAAATACCTTAACAGATTCTTGTATAAATGTGCTTCTGAAAAAAGCTGAAGTTAGACAGGTCTATGCAGACCCTAACTGAATAATCCCTTTTATATTAACATGTATTTCCTAGATTGGAAAGTTCCATTTATGGTTTGTGTTTCTTAATTTTCTTTTCTACTAAGCGACCTTCCTGCATTCTGTTCCTTTCTATGTAGACAGTGAGTACTTTATAAAGTTTACTTTTTTGTGACTACTTTTGAAACCTTTCTTACCCCAGTCATTTTTTGGATGTGACTTGACAAGACAGTTTTGTCTTTTATTTCTCTTTTACCAGAGGTGCGTACACATTCAGGCTTCCCCGGTGGCTCAGTGGTAAGAACCCGCCTGCCGTTGTAGGACACAAGGGTTTTATACCCTGGGTGGGGAAGATCCCCTGGAGGAGGAGATGGCAGCCCACTCCAGTATTCTTGCCTGGAGAATCCCTTGGACAGGAGAGGAGTCTGGCAGGCTACACCCACGGGGTCCCAAAGAGGTGAACGTGCCCGAGCCACTGAACAACAACACGCACCCCCAGAGGAACTCCATTTCTGGGACTGGAGTGCATGATTTTGCAACTGTGTCTTGTCTTCTTTTTAAACATTTTCTAAGGAAAATTTGAGTCTGTTGCTGTCATCAGCGGGGAAGGCAATGGCACCTCACCCCAGTACTCTTGCCTGGAAAATCCCATGGATAGAGGAGCCTGGTGGGCTGCAGTCCATGGGGTCACTAAGAGTCGGACACGACTGAGCGACTTCACTTTCACTTTTCACTTTCCTGCACTGGAGAAGGAAATGGCAGCCCACTCCAGTGTTCTTGCCTGGAGACTCCCAGGGACGGGGGAGCCTGGTGGGCTGCCGTCTATGGGGTCACACAGAGTCGGACACGACTGAAGTGACTTAGCAGCAGCAGCAGCTGTCATCAGACTCAAGCTGTCCATTTGGAGGATGAAGGGTCTCCTGCTTTTTCATCGAAGATCATCTGTGTGCCTAAGCTCTAGGCCGTCTCCAGCCCTGAGGGCTGTTTGCTTTTTGTGTGCTTTTTGTTGTGATTTTCGCTGTTCTTCGTCTGTTTGTTGCTTTGTTTTTTGTCTTTTTTTCTTTTTTAACAGTTTAAATATTTTATCAAAGCAATTTATTGATAGAGGAGGAGAAAAAGCACAGGTCAGATCAGTCCCCATTTTCACAGTCCTCTTCTGTAGAGGCAACCATTTCTTTTTCCCTTTGTAGTTAGCTCACATACTAAGTGATGTAATTGTACCGCAACTTATTGATTTATCAACTTTATATTTTTTTCTTTTGCCCTGTTCAGATAGATAATTATTTTGGGTAAATTTTAAATTAGTTTCCTGAAAGTCATGTTATATAATTTTATATGAGTGCAGTCATCTTATTCTCATTTGAGTATAGACATGAATTACTTGGGAAGCTTGTTCAAATACAGCATCGTGGTCCCAGTCCTGTGAGAGTTTGACCTTTTAAGTCTGGAACTGAGCCCTGGAATTTCTAATGAGCTGTTAGGTGATTCTGATACAGGCCTTCCATGGAAAAAAGGTTGGACAATTTTTTATCCTGTCATTTACCTATTTGTAAAATAAAGGCAGCAACATCATTTTTTTTTTTTTTTTTGCAATTAAATTGTAAGGTGGGCACAATTCATTATATAATAGATACAGTTTCTGAAAATGTTAGCAAGTAATATTTTATTACCATATTATTACTGAAAATACTAGGGAATTAAATCTATATAAAAATGATATTATTGAAGTGGTTTCTTCATTTTTGCTTGAGTTATTTGTGTTTTCTATTTCCAAAGACTATTTTCTACTTATTTTCTCTTACCTTTAGCTGTGAGAAAGTCATTGCTAATTGTTCATCCCTGTCATCCTAGAATCAATTCTACTTTAGAAGGCTACCTAGTAAACTTGAAATCTTCCCAGTCTGGTTAGAAAAAACCAAACACTGGGGGCCCTGTCCTGTTCCAAGTACCTCCATTAAGGTTTCTTATCAGAGAGTTCACTCTGACATTCGTAGTGCACATCTGCCCTATCTATGTCATTTTGGAGTCCAGCAGCCACATTTTCAGCAAAAACAATTTTTAAGTTTGTTGATTGTTTCATGCACTCAGTGTGTTTAGTCACTCGGTCATTTCCAACTCTTTGCAACCCCATGGACTGTAGCCCATCAGACTCCTCTGTCCTTGGAATTCTCTAGGCAGGAATACTGGAGAGGGTTGCCATTTCCTTCTCTATGATTGTTTTATAAGGAACATATTTTTCAAATCAAAATAGAAACCCAATGGAAA
Source organism: Oreotragus oreotragus (assembly GCA_006410675.1). Lineage (NCBI taxonomy): Eukaryota > Metazoa > Chordata > Mammalia > Artiodactyla > Bovidae > Oreotragus > Oreotragus oreotragus. Next base: position 7,346 of record SJYX01002827.1, on the reverse strand, counting down.
ATAAGCTGCATCTTGCAATAATTTTCCTTTTAGATAACCCACCAGGAATCCACTGAATTCAAGAGAAGAAATAAAATCTAAATTATATCTAAATTATACACCTTGGCCCTATTTTTTTTTAATCTTTATTTACTTAAACATAAAATGACAAAGAAATAGTCTGTCAGACTCATGCCACATTTTGATTCTGTGACTTTTTTCTACACTCAAGGGAGAAAAAGGAAAAGTAACATCTAAATATGGTAAATGCTTGCTTGCATTAAAAAATGAACTTTAGAAAAAGCATAACTAATGGGGAAATGTATAAATAGAAATTATAGCAGATGACTGTGGACTTACAAGTAAAAAGTTGCATCAGTTTTATTAAAATATACTCTAGTAGATAGATATTTTTAACAGTTTTTGGTTTTACCAGTTTATTCTTCGTAAGATAGATAGTTGAGACACAATGCCAAAATGAAAACCAAAATACAAAGCAAAACAACCCCCCTCCAAAAAAAATTGGGATTTTTATAGCTGACAGCTAAAATTATATATCACAACCCAAGATTTTTGCTTTTTGTTTCCGATTTTATTTATTCTTTAATTTGGCCTTCAGCATAACAAATTATCCTAGAAATTAGCTTCAGAAACACGCTCCAAGGGACTATGTCAACAAGTACTTTCCAGTCACCCTGCCTATAATTAGTAAAAAATTATTTTGAGAAAAGTGATCTGTGCCTTCTTTGGTTGAACTTTACTCAATATTAAATAAGTATACTGTTATGCAGCAACTTATTAGTCTAAGAGCCAAACCATATCTATTGGAAAATTTAGGTAAGGGATGAAAGTGGAAAATTATTTGCAGAACTAAAATTATGTTCTTTTTTCTGATATTTTTAATATATGCAAGACACTTATGTATAGTGATGAATAAAAAAGCAAAAACAACATTGATTAGTATTTACAAATAAAACCAAAGTGATGATGAAAGTAAGTACATTTTTGAGCCACCAAATTTTGTATGTAAATTTTATGTAATCAGATGTAAAGGAGACACGAAGAGAGAATCTGAGCTAAACTAGTCCATGTGAATCTTTCTGTTATAATTGTATGTTTAGTGTTTTTATGGAGTTTATTTATATCATTCTTTTTCCATTTTTTCCCTTTTATAATGTTAAATGTCTGCTTAATATGCATAGTGCATATTTGCGTCTGTCTGTTATTGAATTTTCTCCTAATGAGAGTTTGTGCTGTGTTTCACTAAGTAAAAGTGGTTGATTTAATGTAGTTGCTTTTTTAAATCTAATGAATTGTGCCCCAACAAGTATTACTGTGATTTGGCATTAGCTGAGGCTGTTGTTAACTCAAGAATGTATTTATTGAGAATTTGTCAGGAATGGCTAAGTTAAAAATCCTACTTATATAATGTCTGATTAAACTTTAAGAAAAACTACTTGTGGAATGGTTTTGTATGCCATCTTTAAAGCTTATTTAAATCTAAATTTTAGCTAAAAGTTCATTTTACTGTAGACGCTACATTGTTAAACCATTTAGGTTTGTTTCTGCTGCTGCTGCTGCTAAGTCGCTTCAGTCATGTCTGACTCTGTGCGACCCCACAGACGGCAGCCCACCAGGCTCCCCCGTCCCTGGGATACTCCAGGCAAGAACACTGGAGTGGGTTGCCATTTCCTTATCCAATGCATGAAAGGGAAAAGTGAAAGTGAAGTCGCTCAGTCATGTCTGACTCTTCGCGACCCCATGGACTGCAGCCCACCAGGCTCCTCCGTCCATGGGATTTTCCAGGCAAGAGTACTGGAGTGGGTGGCCATTGCCTTCTCCAAGGTTTGTTTCAGTTACTCCTGTTTGTTGGATTTACAGTCATGTTAAGAGTAATTATTAGATCCTGTGGAATAGGTTTTGAACTGTGATTGTTTCCTTGATGTGTATAGGAAAATATTATATTCATATTTCTGTTTGCAAAATTGGAGTGCTTGTATATGCTTACAAATGTGAGCCATATCCATTATATTCATTTTTATGATTTGAAATATGAATAATAGATCTTAGTGGTAAACATTTTTTCTTATGAGATTTTAACTTAGTTATTGGTACACATGTCTATATAGTTTTATATTAAAACTAAGCTCGATAGGTATCGTGCTTGTGCGCAGTTGTGTCCACAGTCTTGTGACCCCATGGACTGTAGCCCGCCAGGCTCCTCTGTCCATGAGATTCTTTAGGCAAGAATACTGGAGAGGGTTGCCATTTCCTCCTACAGGAGATCTTCCCAACCCAGGGATTAAATATGCGTCTCCTGCATTGGCAGGTGGAAGTTTTACCACTGAGCCACCTGGGAAGCCCATTAAGTAAGTTTGTAAGGCATCAAAGATTTATTCATTCAACAAATGTGTTTTAAGCCAATTATATACCATGCTTTGATCCAGACATTGGTGCTAACAGTGGTGGGAAAACCAGAAAAAAATTACCTCTACTCTCATTAAGCTTTTGTTCTTACCAAGTGTAACCAATATAAAGTCTCACTCATCTCATGTTGAGGGGTGTGCAGTTGTATCAGGGGTCAGTGTGTATGCACAATCATTGTGTGTGTGTGTCCAGACTCTGATCTATTATGTTCTGAAGAAAATATACTTGGGTCTTTTTTCAAATTTTATTTCCACAAAAAGCATTCTGCTTAAAGTGGTAGCCACTGGATTTCCCAGGGGGTGACTCTGTGTTCACACCTCTTTATTCCTAAACCTAAATTCCTGTGACGGTTGACTAAAAGAAGATATTTTTATGACTTTTTCAAGTTTATGTACCCTCATGTTAATTATATATGTTGTATATTACTGTATACAATGTATTAACCTTTACTTTTTGAGATCATACTCATTCTCTAAGATTCAGTTCATTTGTCCTTTATTCCTTAATTATCTTAGAATTGATGACTTCTGTGTACCCACAGATGCTTTGTATACATCTCAATTTAAACACGATTTCAACTGACTTGTAGAGAATGAATCATATCCTACTCATCCTTGTATAATTCACATGTTGTGGGTATTCACTGAATATTGAACTGAATGACCAGCTTCTTGGGTGCTTAGACTCTTTAAAAACATTCATTCAGAGGTAGCTTGCATTGTTTAAAATCTTGTACAAATATCTGCTTTTATTTTCCTGTGTTCTATTTTTATTTGAGGGATAATGGAAAGCTGTTTCCACTTAAGTAACATTAGAACTAAGTCTCAGTTATCAGATAAGGGCGCTCTGATAAATATTACTTAAGACTCATATCTCACAATACATTTCTCAGTAATCTTTATTTAGCACAAAAAATCTTAAGTAACTTGGTATTGTTCCCATTTTATACAGAGAGAAATCTAGGATGTGAAATAATCTGGTAACCAAGGCACATGATTGAGATTCAAGAGGCCAGACACCCTCATTCTGGCTCTCTCTGTGGAGATCTCCCTTCTCCGAGAGCCCACTGGTAAAGATTTCAAAACTGTTACTAATCTTGAAAAAAAAAAACATACATAGCAAACAGTGAATGTTCTTCATAGGGAACATCAATATTGTTTGCAAATTCTCCTTATCAAGGTGTGATAAGCTGAGGGAGACCAAGAGAACCTTTTTTATAGGGATTTGCCCCAAGAAAGACATTCTGTGAGCTGATGTGAGGTAATAGCTGGAAAGCATGGTGGGAGGGCTTGGTATTTGGGAACTATACCATTTCTTATCTAGGTTACAGTGAATTTTTTTTCCTCTTCCTCAAATATTTTATCTTACTTATCTAGCATTTGAGAGATTTATGACAATATATTTTCATATTTATGTGCAGGTTTTGACTTCAGAAATGTTTCAGACCTGGCATATTTTCCTTACTGGGGGAGGGTGGATGGGGAAGAATGGCTTGGGTAATTAAGACAGTAGTTGTAGTTAGCAGCTGCAGAGTTAGAGAAGTAGTACTAGTCACAGTTATAGTATTGATGGGATGGCCAAAATAGTAGTAAATATTCATGAAGATCCCAAAGCTGCAGCTTGTGGACTAGTGATATTAGCAGTGTTACTTTAAAGATGAAAAACTGAAAAAAATATCATCGGGCTGTCTCTGGTTTTAAAAAGCAAATGTGTGCTCATACTTGTGCCAAAGTGGAAAAATAGCAAGTAAAAACTATACGAACCCAGGCACTTTCACTTATTGGGGAATTTTTCTTTATCGAATTCTCTGTAACATTGGAGTAGAAAATATTTTTTTCTCAACCATTTTCTTATTAAAGAAGATACTTTTAAGTTCTGCAGACTTATTAGCACAAATATTTATTTGTTGGATGAGAGAATGAGTTTAATTACAATGTCTTTATACCAGTCTTTTGTTCATCTGCACTACTTTTAGTGGGTCTGTGGTGGTGGTGGTTTAGTTGCTCAGTTGTGTCTGACTCTTTGCGACCCCATGGACTGCAGCCCACCGGGCTCCTCTGTCTATGGGATTCTCCAGGCAACAATACTGGAGTGGGTTGCCCTTTCCTTCTCCTCTTAGTTTACTATTACTTAGGCTTTTCACATTAAATAAGCATAATCAAGACTCTATAAACCACTATAAAATTCTGGATATGTTTTGATCAAAAAGAAATATAGACCCCCCCTCCTTGGTCCACTTTTCCCTCTGAACTTTTTAACACTGACATTTAATCCTAAAGCATGATATAGTCTTCGTAGATTGTCTTCCAGCCACAGAGCTGCCAGCAGAAGTTTTGTCAAATCCTCCAAAGGCCACTGGACTTGGTTAAAAGTGGCTCTTTCCTAACAAGATGTATGGATAACATTGAAGTAAACCCTTTAGTAGTGTGAGCTTTTTCCTTTGAAATAGTGGTCATGCAAAGAAGTTTGAGCTTTTTTGAGCTTTTACTGCTGTTTGAGCTTGTTTTTCTCTGACTTTATAGACACAACAGCCTATTATGTTGATTTGACTTGATTCTCTAGTCCTTGGCACTGGGGCTGTAGCATCAGGTGATGACTCAGTTATCTCTGCTCACGGGACTGCAGGGAAAGCCAAGTAACTGGATGTTACTGCTCCATCTTTCAGGATTTTTTTGCCTTCTTCAGTAGCCCCACATTCTTGGTTCCTTCTTGGGCAACCAAACCTTGTTTTCCTTTCTGAAAGCTCTAATTTCATTCACAGTTTCATGTCAGATTAAAGGCTGGTCGTTAGAAAGTTATCAGCTAATCAATAAACTTCAGTCATCCCATCTAGTGATAAAGCTGTTCCATTGATCAAAGTGGAAATTTAGGCCCTTAGCTTTTAAATGGCAATTTCAGAAGGTTTGAAGAATGTACTTGTGGAAAGTATAGCCCTGTCTTCTTACGTGTACTGAGAGGCAGTCATTAGAGTTTATGAAGTGTGTCTGATGTACACATAAGCAGATCTACATATAAAAATGTCTATCTGGATTTTATCTATAATATTTTTCTGATTTTTCTTACTTTTTTTCCAAATTCTAATCAGTAACTCTTTCTCTCTTTCTCTCTAAATGTATAAAACCTGTATTTGTCAGAACTGGTATTATAATGTCTTCTAAACCTCTAAGGTGAATTTTCAATAAATGCACACATAGGAAAAAAAAAAGGTTCAAATGCTGTAATTGTGATATCAGAAAAAACCTCTTATTTTCTTATTAATTAAGTTATTAAATGGATAATAGCTTAAGAATCTTAAGATTTGGCATCTTTAGCCTTTTCTCTTGGTTGACTTCTTACCATTGATAGTGAAAATAATGAAAAATAATAATATGAAAAATAAGTGTAGCCAACAAATATTCATACTGTCAGGCATTATGCTAGATGCTAAAGAATGAAATTTAAAAGCAATATTAGTGATAATACTAATCTCTATTTGTTTAGCAATTTAGAATTCATAGATTATTTTCACACCCACATCTCATTTGTACCTCACAAAAGCCCCGGGATTTAGGCAGAGCAGACAACTTCACGCAGATTTAATGAAATTCCCAGTCTCTTAGACAGTGAATGGCAGAACCAAAACTTATCTTGTAGTGTTTTCTCTTATACCCATCAGACAAATTGCAATAACCCATCATTCATTGAAATGATGCCACTGGGCAAGTGAATTAAAAACATATAAGTATTTTGGTAATATGAATATATACATACATAAATTTGTTTATATAATAAGTTAAAGGAAATATGGAAAACATCCAAAAGTTTCTTATTGTGTATGGATGTCTTCTAATTTATAACTTAATATCCAAAATAAATCATATATGGAAAACCAAGGTGGAATAGACAGCCCTTTAAGTTCCCTATTACCCTATGAAAATCACCCTCATACTTTGAATTGTAGAAGTGTGGTTAAGTCCTGTGTCTACATAAGCCTGCAGCTTCCGGAATCCTGGATGTTTGATTAACAAAATAATAAAGTGCTCCAAAGAGAATTTTTAAATTTTGATTTGGAACACTATATCTCTTTGGACACTGTGTAATTTGGCCAGAAAAATGTTCCAATATTGTCCTGAAATTAATTGAACACTATATTTGGCATTTTGTCTGGTACAATTTTTTTTATATTTATTTGGCTCTTTTATAGTATTAATGCTGAAGACACTAAATACATATACATGGTATTTGTATTACACCATGTAATATAAATACAGAATCCTTTCAGCGAACCAAGTGCAATATACTACATAAGAGCAAGGTATTGGACCTAGAATGCTTGATTTCATATCTCTGTTTACTTGGTGTGTGCTTTGTATAAGCAACGCAAAATAAAACCTGGATAACAATGTTCTCATCCCTAAGGTAACTTGAGTTTTAGGATAACTTGTGTATTTTTACATAAAATATGTAAGTAATAGTCAGTGAGTGATAAACTACTGTGCCGTTTTATATAAGGGACTTGGGTATCAGGATTTTGGTATTCACAAGTGGGAGGAGATCCTAGATCTAATACCCTGAGGATACCTACAGAATGATTATAATATGACTGATACAGAGAAAGCCCTAGGTATGGTTTTATTCTATATACACACAAATATATATGAAATATACGAAACACACAATTCATATTATTGTCCATTTGCTAAGCCATGTCCGATTCTTTGCGAATCCACAGACTGTGGCACACTGGGCTTCCCTGTCCTTCACTATCTCCTGAAATTTGTTCAAAATCATTGCAATATTTCACGAATGTACTCATTTTGAATAACTCACCTTTATGTATTGTGTGTTTTTGTCTTTGCCATATTCAGAAATTATATCTATACCTCCTTACTTAAATGTTAATTTAAACATACTGTTCAGTTCAGTCACTCAATCGTGTCTGACTCTTTGCGACCCCATGA